>CM075203.1:18052834-18185334 GCA_037577475.1 Chaunax sp. Z400 | reverse complement strand
TTATCAGAGAGGCAATAGGATATTATATAGTTATAGTTTTATAGTTATTGCACATGTAAAATTGAAAACTGCACTTGGCTCCTTACAGCTGTGTTTTTATTTTTTTGCTGGTTATGCTCAGAACTGGGCATCACACACACGTATGACATAACCTTATAAAGCTGACGAGGTGAGACAGTAAAGTGCCCTTAAAATGAATGAGCTAACAGAAGCTGAAATTATTCAGAGTATAGAAATGGAGCACCCAGCCGGAGGCTAGGCCTCTCCATCTGCCTTCTATTGCATGCAGTTCCTCGTTGTTACATCTCTCTGCTAGTAAACAACAGAGCAATGGCTGAAAGCTGTCGTGTGGTGGGATGTTCTACCGACAGGGTACAGAAACTTGAACTAAGTTAATCACTAAGCCTTTCAGAAGACAAGTGGATACAGGCCGGAGGACCTGACACTCAGGATGTCGTTATATGTGCAGCAAACATTTTGATTTGTAATGAGCTCTGCTAAAATACTTTAATAAGTTCTTTTTTTGTTGTTTCTGCTGTTAGTGTGTTTCAGAGGAACGACTTTATTGTAAAGTAATGAATCATTGCTTTCTGTTTTTAGCAATTTCAGGAACTTCTTCCAATGAGGGTGTCTGTGAGAGACCTAATAGGAGTCTGATGTTAGAATAAACAGCTGGTCGAAGCATTATTCATCATAGAAGATGAGAGATAGAAGACATTTATACTTTTATGTAATTATGTGACTTCTTTGTATCATGTCTGCTCCAATAAGCATGTCAGACTTCTTTTATACATTGCTGGACATTAATGCAAATGTTGTTCTGCAACTTGTAAAATGGTTAAATGATCAAATTCCTCCTGTAGGACGTCATCATGACTCAGCTGGACCATAAAAACCTGGATAAGGACGTCCCGTACTTTGCCAATGTTGTCAGGTGAGTATTAAATCCCACCTGATTTCACAGCACTTTCTACACAATGTGTGCACATTTGTTCACACTGATCACCTCTTCATTTTTTCTCATGTCCATTAGCACAACAGAGAACGTGACTGTTTACATCTGGGACAACCTGCTGAAGGTGCTGCCACCCAACCTGCTCTATGAGGTTAAAATTCACGAGACAGATAAAAACATTGTTGTATATCGAGGAGAGTAGACATCTGATATAATCTGATATAATGGGATCTTTTGACTTTTACATGTGCCATTAAATGCTGTTTATTTAACTTACTGTTTGCCCTCTGATGACTGCAGACTCCAGTTAGTTAGATGGACACGGCTCATATTTCTTTGGGCTAGTTATGTTACATTTCTATTTATGAAGCAAAACCTGTTTTCAGTATGGCCAGTGTGAGTATCTCGTGGCCACGCATTATTTATTTTTTCCCCAATATCACCAGAGGTTGGCTTCTCATTGGGGATAATCTTTCAAAAAGACTATGCATTATGTTTGATGTAATAAAAACAAACGCTAAATTTGCATCCAGAATTAGAGTTTGAATGTAAAAGTACACATTAAGAATAAGACTAATAAAATTTACCCTCAAATTACAAAGAAAATTGTTAAATGGAATGGACATAAATCAGGAAGCTACATTATAAAGTACAGTTAATTATTGTAAATTTACATGTATTTGTATGCAGTTTAAGAAAGAATTAAACATACCTTATATATAATATAGCAATTTTTCTCTAAAAGAATGAAAAATACATAGAATTTGTCATTATTGGCATTATTTAAAAAAAATAGTTGGTTTATTAATTTACAGACATTTGTAATTTTACAGAGATTTGTATGAAATAAAAAAAATTTTTAAATGAAAAATAACCGTTATTTGTCATTATCGGCATTACACTTGAAAAAGACTTGACTCTAAGGTCTCGACCCTCATCTTTCCACCAGACCACACTGTGGAAACATAGCGACATCTAGTGGTAGAAAACTGTCCACATCTCAACTTGTTGCATCAACACTAATGATGAAACAGTTTTTGCCAGTGTTTGCTTACAGTAAAAGCAAAAGATGTTTCTTTGACAATTAGTAAATTAAACATATATTCAAATGATACTTTGATAATCACAAGATACTCATTTAGCATTGATTCCTTTGAAAAAAAGAATAATAGAATTATATAAACACAAATTAGAGAAATACAACATTTTTAGTACTTTTCTATAATGTTAGAACCAATAAACAGCGCTGACATACTAGCTGGCCTGCGTCGCATGATGGTGGAAACCTGTGACTCACAGGCCGTACACCTCAGCATCAAACGTGACAGAAAAGAGAGTGGCAGAAAGGGTGTGATGTGGTGCTGCTTTTCATTTCAAGATGAAATTACAGCAAGATACTGTATTTGTGACAGGAATGTATCTCATAGCAGCAACATGAGTGACCTGTTACAACGTTCACGAACAACACACCCGGGAACGTTTAAGGAGGCGGAACAAAAGCAAGAAGAGGCCTGTGAAGAAGAGTCTCCTGCCCCGCCCTTGGTCCTACATGAAGGAAGAGATGAGTTATAATAGTGATGATTAGGGAGCCTCACACCTGTCATTACATTTGCTGCATTGATTTAGCACATTTCTATCTAATTATACTCTTATAATCTAATCCTATAGATCATTTACCCATCTCAGAAATGATCAGTATTGGTATCAGTATCCATAAAAATTATAGCAAAGAATATTGATTATAAGAGTTTACTTCCTCTTTCAGCCTGTGGGTTTGGACAGAGAAGGGCTGGAAGTTTGGACGTCCATCTGGGACATGTGTTGTATTTATACGCTGATTTGAGCCAATAGGTAAGGTCCCTTGGGGCCCCCTCTGCCCTGTGTCCCTGGTGGCGCTGGTCGGGTAACTTCCTGTGCCCTGGGCCCGTACGTCATGCCTGGGCCCCTATGGTCCTGTGGGTTCTGCGTCCTGGATGTTCTCACGGCTGCGGGGACTGACCAGACTATCTGGTTTCTGTTGGACTCTGGAGGGGGTCCTGTGCACTGGTGTGGGCTTTGCTCCATGATCCCGGCCCAACACACCAGCATCTACTACGACCCGATCTTCAGAGTTGATTGGAGCCACCAGTGGCTGCTGAGCTAGTGTTTGTGGCCAACATCACCGCTCTGTATTCGGTTCTCGAGACTCTTTAGACTTTAGGCTAGCTGGGGGGTGCATGGAACACAAACCACGACACAGCTCATTGGTGTTACTGCCTGTCCTCTCGTCCCTGTTTGTCTTGTGTTGTCTTTCTGTTTCACACATGGTGGATCAGGCCCTCTTTGATGAGAGATAGGTATTAGTTCCAAACAAAATGTAATAGGCTAGTCTTTCAAAGAGGGCTGGTGAGAATCTGAGGGGACATGAGATGAATCAGAGAAAACTTCAGGCCTTACAAAAAAAACAAAAAACAAATCCCCTCTTTGGTTGACCACGTTACAGCATGTACACAAATGCACACTGTAATCAGGTTTGTAACGAGACTGGGTTTTGTTTGTCTCACACCAAAAACCTTTGGAATCACTGGTCGGACTAATGTTTTCCACCATTGCAAGGATACAGATTCTACAAGAATACTGAAAGTGTGGTTTTACTACAAAATCATTGGTCTATAAAGTGGAAATGTAACAAAACTAACCCAAAAATATGAGCCGTGTCCATCTAACCAACTGGAGTCTGCAGTCATCAGAGGGCAAATAGTGAAGTTAAGTATAGAGCATTTAATGGCACGTGTACAAGTCAAAACATCCCATTATATCAGATTATATCGGATGTCTACTCTCCTCGATATACAACAATGTTTTTATCTGTCCCATGAATTTTAACCTCATAGAGCAGGTTGGGTGGCAGCACCTTCAGCAGGTTGTCCCAGATGAAAAATGCCAGGTTCTCTGCTGTGCTAATGGACAAAAAAATGAAGAGGTGATCAGTTTGAACAAATGTGCACACATTGTGTAGAAAGTGCTGTGAAATCAGGTGGGATTTAATACTCACCTGACAACATTGGCAAAGTACGGGACGTCCTTATCCAGGTTTTTATGGTCCAGCTGAGTCATGATGACGTCCTACAGGAGGAATTCACTCAAATCAAAATATCAATCATATGATAATATGTAAACACTAATAAACTACAACCCCATTTCCAAAAAAGTTGGGACGCTGTGTAAAATGTAAATAGAAACAGAATGTGATGATTTGCAAAACATTGAAAGGCAATATTTTATTTAAAATAGCACAAAGACAACATTTCAAATGTCAAAAATGAGAAATGTCTTTCTTTTTTTTTCTTAAATATGCCCATTTTTAATTTGATGCCAGCAACACATTTCAAAGAAGTTGGGACAGTGGCAACAAAAAGACTGGAAAAGTTGTGAAATGCTTAAAGAAAACAGCTGGTGGAACATAACATTAATGAGGTTAACAGGAAACAGGTTAGTAACATGATTGGGTTTAAAAAGAGCATCAGAGAGGCTGAGTCTTTCTGAAGTAAAGATGGGGAGGGGTTCACCACCCTGTGAAAGACTGAGCTGGAAAAAAGTGAAACGATTTCAGAATAATGGTTCTCTACGTAAAATTGTAAAGAATTTGTAGATTTTTAATCGTCTACAGAAACAATATCATTAAAAGATTCTGAGATTCTGAAGAAATCTCTGTGCACAAGGGACAAGGATGAAAACCAATATTGGATGGCTGTGATCTTCAGGCCCTCAGACGGCACTGCATTAAAAACAGGCCTTGTTTATTTCAGCAAGACAATATCAAACCACATTCTGCAGGTATTACAACAGCATGGCTCCATAGTAAAAGAGTCCAGTGCTAAACTGGCCTGCCTGCAGTCCTGATTTGTCACCCATTGAAAATTTTTGGAGCATTATGAAATGTAAAATATGACAAAGGAGACCCCGAACTCTTGAGCAGCTGAAATCCTACATCAGTCAGAATGAAAACATTCCACTTTCAAAATGACAGCAGTCGGTCTCCTCAGTTCCCAAACGCTGACAGAGCGTTATTAAAAGAAGAGGTGATGCAACACAGTGGGAAACATGACCCTGTCCAACTTTATGGAAACCTGTTGCTGGCATCAAATTCTAAATGAGGATATCATTTTAAAAACAATTCCATTTGTCTGTTTCAACATTTCAAATGTTGTCTTTGAAACCCCATTACAAATGGGGTTTCAATGTTTTGCAAATCATTGCAAACTGTTTTGATTTGCATTTTACACAGCGTCCCAACTTTTTTGGAAACGGGTTTGTATACAAAGAAATATTACTAAGTTCATTCATTTGTTTGCATGGATATGACCACCAAGAAGTGGTGGAAGATTATCGATTTGTATTTTTGATTGATCGTCCGTAATACACCCCCACTGGAATCAAAACACAGTATCTTGCTGTATTTTCATCTTGAAATGAAAAGTAGCACCACACCACTCTATTTCTCTTTCCACCGTCATGTGACACAGGCCAGCTATTATATGTAAGCGCTGTTTATTGGTACAAACATTACAGAAAAGTACTAACAATGTTGTATTTTTGTATTTTGTATAATATATTATAGTATATCAATATGTTTTTAAAGGGTGGTTTGCACCTTTGCTATGTTGAAGTCTTCCTGGGCAAGATACTGAACCACAAATTGCCCTTGAAAGCTGATCCATTGATGTGTGAATGGCTGAGCATAGAGACATTTTGAGGCGCCATGAAAAGGAAGATCAGTATCACTTCTGAAGAGCAGGCATGAATTTGCACAATGTGAAAAAATGTTGTTAGACTTGAAAAGCAAGTCCATTTACCATTTGAATAGTCACTGGGGATATGCTGGTTTAATACACTTAAGCGGTAAAAACACTACGATGTATTAATAGGAGTTAAGATCTCTGGCCACAGGGAGGGGATAAAATGACTAAGACTACCATATGCGAGCTTCTATTTTATTTTATTATTTATCTATTTTACTATATAATTCTTTTATTTTATTGCTTTTTCTTCATCTCTGTATTTTCTTTATCATTATTGTTCACTGTTCTGGTATGAAAAAGTTAAATGAAACTGAACAATGTCCAATGTGTTGTTTATCTGAAGCAGCACAGCTCAATAAAGATATTTGAAACGTTACAAGCCTCATAGTTCCATCCGATCTATTGCTCAGATCAGATTTGGTTGTCTTGACGGTTCACATTCATATATAATTGCAGGTGGACTGTATCTATCTGTGTGAACCTATCTGTCCTCCACACGTATGTAACCATTGAGGCGCTTTTTTGCACCTGCATCACCTAAAACAAAATAATAGACAGATATCACAACTGAGTCACTTCAGCCTGGTAATGTAACTTATAGCTTTAATAAAAGTCTTCAATAATAGTAATAAAATAGTAATAACAGTTATTAGTGGTGCATTTCTGTCTCTTTGTTATATACAGTACTTGTTGTGTACTTAACCTGCCATGTAAGCAGCGTGTGACTCTACTGCTTTAGAATAGAACCTTAGAAATACAAACATGTGCATGGATTCTATTATTAAATCTACTTCCTTCTGAAGTATGAAGGTCATATTAGCGCTTCCTTATGTGCAGAGATTCAAAATGTGGTGTGTGTGTTTGTGTATGTGTGTGTGTGTTTCCTCAAGATGAAGGTGCGTGATTAAATGCTACATCAAATCTCACAGTGTTTACTCTGTTGGCTGTTCTGCTACTTATTCTTCTAGTTATTCTGCTAGTTAATCTGTTAATTATTCTGCTGGTTATTCTGCTAGTTACCTTACAGTAGCTATTGGAGTTGCATTGAATGTACTGCTTTGGCTTTTTATCCCCCCGTTATTGTATGTTGGGGGCATATAAATACAGTCATCACAATACCCATCTGTCCGTCTATCCATAATCTTTTTTTTCTGGAGAATATCTGGTAAACTCTACAAAGTAGCTTCACCAAACTTTATACATAGATGTATAACATTTGGTGAAGCTACTTAATATATATATTAACTGTTAAGGTAATTTTATCCCCACCTCTTATCGTCCTATGACGTTTGTTTTAAGCACTTTTCCTGATAGGAACTCTGTTATCCTCCACTGCACAGGCTGTATGGTTCATTAAACTTCTCTGAGAAACCTGCTTCCTTGGAGGAGTGGAACGTCAGCCATACATAGCTGATATCCTTTGGTTTCGAGTGTTTGCAAATTTACTAGGTTATCACTTTTGGATTTTGCTCCTGCTTCATCGATTTGGTTGTTGTTCTGGACTATTTGGATTTATTGAAATTAAAGCCCTGAACTGTACTTCCTTGTCTCCATCTTGTGTCTGCACGTGGGTCCTCCATTCCTCAACTGCCTCAGGTGTAAAGAAGAACAAGAAGGCAACACAATTAAACCGTTGTTTAATTTGTGCACATACATTGTTGTAAGACTACATGTATAAATTCAGAATAATAGAAAACATGAAAAGCCTGTAAAACTTGCTGCACATAGAGCCTTTGCATCATCACTCACATTCAGACAACAAATACATTGTATTTATATGGACATTTCAATCCAGATGTGTCACATGGATGTTTATAACTAGTCTGACATAGTAAGATGATATATTTTACATGGTAAATAAAAACTGTGAAAAATACATAACACTGCTGCTGCATTTGTATAGTATGATATTGACTGTGAGGTTTACTGCATGTATGAATACACAAAATGTTCATTATATGCCTGCATTTGTGTGTGACTTACTGTATTTTTATGGTTTAACTGTATAGAACCGATCACAGATAAGTATTTACAACAAGTGATGAAGGCCTTTGTAGATGAATGGCCTGATTCAAAAAGGAAGGATTCCATCAATTCCATTACTTTAACTTTGCATTTTAAACCGTCTTCAGTAAATGTACAGCATGGTCTTTATTCCTTACTTTTGTCGTAATTCTCAGTCTGGTTTCTGTTACAGCTGATCAAATGCAGTTCATATGTACACTATGTTGTAAAATACAATCCGGTGATTTCATGTAAAATAACCCTCAGGCCAAGGTTTCTCTATCTCCGTGATATTACCACAGAATTCATTGAATTCTCAACATTCCCTGGTATAACATGCAAAAAAGGTTGCCGGATATAATCGGACAGTCACCAAGTCCGTTAGTCCACCCAGAGGAAAAATCTTTTACTTAGGTTAATAATTTCTTTTACTCTCAGGAAATTAATGAGATCTCATTTCTTTCTTTTTGAGATGACTTAAATCTCAGTTGTTGAAGGCAGTGATGCCTTTATGCAATTAATTTTTGATACTTTCAGGGTTTGATTAAAACTTTTCAGTATGGGGAAATCTCAGGGTGTGCATTTGATGAGGTTGACATATATTGTCTTGAATTGAGATGACAGATATTATAGTCAGTTCTCCTCATCATACTGGCCACATATTGTAGTGGCCGTTGCCTTGACTTTTATTGTGATCTATGTGCTTCAAGATGTATGGTGTAATTAATAGTATATTTTTATTAAATTTTATACCAAACCTTACCTATATCTGTCTTGTAGAGCCAAGAGGAGCATTGCCTCTCTGACAGCCATGGCTAGCTCCCCTCCCCTGAGCAGCGGAGGAGCTATTAGCATCCTCGCCACTGGTACCAGGTTCAGGTTGGGTAGCGGAGGCTTGGGAGGCAGCAGGTGGTGTAGCAACACGTTTGAAAAACGTAGACATTTGGCCTGGTTTGCAATTTGGGCTCGATATCGTCCATCTTTAGTTTTTATTAATTTAACGTACCGACTTTGTCCTCTACTCGGGTTACTGTCTGTCTACCTGTCTCTGCTGCTTCGCTCAGCGGGTCCAGTGTGAAGCTTGGATAAACCACACCCTTGGTAGGAACAGAAAACGAGAGTAGAGTCCATAAAATCGCATAAAAGACACTTGTGCTCTGCTGCAATGAAACAAGTGCACATATAAATTATGTAAATTCCATGAATTAAGTATTTTGTGCCTTTATTTTTTTGGAGGGGGTCACGTTGGGGGCGGTGGCTGAATGGTAGGGGAGACACTGGGCATGTAGTCGTTTAGCTAACAAGGCGCTTAATGCTCCTCCAAACTGCCTTTCTCTGTAGAACTAATAGCTTATGGTTTATGCTTGATTTATGCCTAAGATTTGTTGCTGTCATAATTCAATAAGAGATACATGAATTAAGGAAGTTGTGATGACACTCCATAGGACCATTAAGCACAGTGCACACATTAGACTATGCATGGCAACTTTGGTATTTGCATTTAGATCCAGAGACAAATCAATCTTATTCAGTGATGAAACTGAAGGCCTTAAGGCCTGGT
Source organism: Chaunax sp. Z400 (assembly GCA_037577475.1). Classification (NCBI taxonomy): domain Eukaryota; kingdom Metazoa; phylum Chordata; class Actinopteri; order Lophiiformes; family Chaunacidae; genus Chaunax; species Chaunax sp. Z400. Next base: position 18,176,033 of record CM075203.1, on the reverse strand, counting down.
TATATTGACATTTGAAAAAAAAACTTGCTCGACCAGGTGAAGTAAATTCAGACTAATGTTGCACATCGAATTCAGTTTTGGTGAACACAAAGAGTTGCACTGACGGCTCTGACAGTGCTGATCTGTGAAGGAACCTCCTGCTGGGGAACCCCAAGAGGACGAGGCAACCATCATAGCTTATTAACTGTGTTAACCATCTACTTTTATTTACAACAACCCTTCTCTGTTCTTACAAATATATATCTTGTTTCAAGACAATGTTGCTTATCGGTGGGGAGATTACTCTTGAATGAAATGATGGACAATCCAAACAAAGAGCCAAGGGGGAGTAAACGGCTTGCTAGTGTGTTAACCGTCTATCACAGCCTATTTTGCAACAACTTTATGGTGTAACCAGTCCTTTAGGTTGTCTGTGCGTCATCTAGTTTGAGACCATTACACCCTTTGACCACAAACTAATGAAGGGCTAAATTTTAACACAGGGCCTATCCATGGGACAGGGTTAATGATGCACCTTGGTGCTTTACTTTATGTTGATTTCCTTAACATATATCAAATTAATAAGATTACCACAAAAAAAAAGAAACTGGACCCCAGGCTCTTTTGCCCAGTTGGTGAGTCCAGCTTTGGATGAATGTCCAGCTTTGGATGAATGTCTTCACCCAAGGTGTCCCAGTATGCACCCATCCAGGTTTGGGGATAAAAGTACCAACAAGCTAAAGACGATCAGAACTCGCTCTCCTCCAGAATCTCTTCCATGGTCTCCCCAAGCGTTATCTCTCCATCGCTACTGGACAGACTCTTCCTGGTGAGAAAGTCAAGCCCTGTTGTGTCACACCCCTTCAACCCATGACCTTTAACCTCACCTACTCCAAGCCTCCCACTTCCTCTATGTGCAGCCACCTGAAGCAGGTGTGGGTGCCTTGTGGAGGTGCCGCCCTCATCATAGGAGTTGCTCCGCGGAGAGCACTGTGGACGGTGCACTCGAGTGGATTTCCAGAGGTGCTTGAGGGGCACGCTCCTGAAACAGCCGCTGACCTGGAAGTGGTTGGTGAACAGGAAAAGCTGCCAGCGCTTCTTCAGTTCAGCTTGGACCTGAATTCCAGCATAAAGAAAAATGTCACCAGTTAAACCATTAGATCTACAAGTATGCACTGGTATACATCTGGACAACATGGTCCATGACTAAAATATCTTTCTGGCTAAAATATAAAGCCACAAAATGAAGCTATTGTTGTCTGTCTGTCGTCAGGGACTATCCTACAGGCTGCATTTGGTCTCCACCAGTTTCTGAGAAAAATCTGACTTAGCTGCTGAATTCTTCCTCCACCAGCTAGTTGCTAACTCCAATCAGTGGTGTAATGTCACTAGGTAATATATATGAATCTGACTGGGAATTAGATTAATGTGTGTGGGTATTGTAATCCAACGCCAAAACAATGAAAAAGAGTCTAAAAGTGGAGCTGAGAGTATCTGCTGAACACTGTAAAATCTAATAAGTTGAATTACTTAAAAATATTATGCAAACTCATTGCCTTAGATAAATTTAAAAAAGTAAACTTGAGATTTTGAGTGTGCAGTACTTAGACCAACTTCTTTATTTTGTGTGTGTAACACTTATATTAGCTTGCTTACTGTTATTGTGATTACTTAATTACCAATATCCTATAAAGTATTGTAACTTGCTGAAATTTCTTATTGCATGAATTTGACAAAATGATTTGCTTTTTGCTCTGGAGTGCTTGTTATTACATCACACTACTTTAATTTATCTCCCTCTTGCATCACCCAGGCGGGACGTCACTAACCGTGTGAAAGACTTCACTCATGGTGCCATGATGTTGTGTAACTAACCTTTTTCTATTGAAATATTTCTTAAAGAGCTAATTATTGCTTACCTGATAATTATTCAGAACACATTTAAACACAGGTTACTTGGGTTTATGACCTTAAACACATTGTCTCAAGGTATGCTGGGAAACTCCACCCGCCTAACCATAACAAGCTACAGTATCTATTTACCCACTGTGTAAAACCCCAGTGGTTGTTTCAACTGTCATTAAACATGTTTTTTCGTAATGGAAAAAACATCAGCTACCCAACATTGAACAGGACATGCAGCTGCAGAACAACAAACACGTTCATGTGAATCTATTCTGGTGTGTGCTATTGACACAAATAGGTTATTCAAGTAAAGTCGATCTAATTTATGGGGTAGTTAGGTAAAAGAGTAATATATTTAGTTACATTGTGGGATGTAACTAAGTGCTGAAAAAAGCAAAAGTTCCCAGTAAACTGAATTTGACAGTTTTCTTGATGCCAAAGTAACTAAAATAAAATGAGTGTTTTTAACAAGTTGATAAAACTGAGTTAGATCAACTCAGTATTTCTAATTAAATTCAATCTTACATTTTACAGTGGGAAGAGAATTCCATAACTGACAGCTTCACATTACACACTGCTATTTGAAACATGGTAATACTGAGAGTATTCACTAGTGTAGCAACATACAAGACATGACTTCTTTACCTTGTTCCAAACTAAATGATTGAATTAAACAACTATATTTAATATATATATAATAATGCTATATTTAATAGAAAATTGTTAACCCTCAGAGGTGAGCTTCAAATCAATGTTTTTCATCACAAGAGTAAGAGAAATGTAGATTCAGTCAGTCTGTCATCCACCTGTAAATCAAGCACTGCAAATATTTGAAACCCACCTCCACCACCCCGTCACCATCTCAACTTTGGGTGCCTGGCCAGCTCCAGTCAGAGCTTTCCCTTTTCCCAACATAGAGCCCCATTCCCTATCATCATCACCAGTGTCGAGGCTTGAGGTGATTCCTCCCTTTACTTTTTTTTCATGATATTTGTTCCTCTTATAAGTCTCTCCTACTTGAATTATTTACTGAACAAATGTCTTTTCTGCGCTGAGTGATGCGCGTTTGGCATTTTTTTTTGTGGTCACCGAGAGTTGAAAAATGTTCAACTTTGGGTGAAACACGGCGCACGTCACTGTCACTTTTTACCTAGCTGTCCAATCACAGCGAAGGAGGGGTGGGACCTACATAGACCTGCAGGTCCGTCCTCTCTCCCTACTTCCTCCAGCCTTCCCCTTCATCCAGAGCCAGGGCCTGAGCAAGTCCTCTACCTTGTGCTGCCATTTTTACACTATCTGCAAAATTAGGTACTTGCAACACAAATTACTTCTGCGGATATTCGGTATCATAGCAACCAAAGCGCCTCAGCTGAGAAACCCTGCGCCTCCAAAGCGCTCTCAAGCGGAAATTTCACTGATTGGTTGACCAGAAAAAACAGTTGTCTGACATATGATCTCCAACTCTCCTGCTTTTCTTTTAGTAATCTTTAGTCTTGCTATCTACAGTCTTTTCTCAAACAAAGCTTTTCTCCCTGTTGTGGTTTCCATGGGTACCAGACTGAAACGTACCTTATCTGTACCACATTCTACTGCAAAGATCAGTCATGAACATCAGAGGAAGTCCAGAAGAAGAAACTTACCTCTCCATTGGCGAAACAATACAGCACAGCAACCAAGAATCCCTGAAACACATAAAAATTCTCGTTGATGTGGAATAACGAATACCTTGTCAGGTGTTGTTAACTTTACAGGCGTTACCTGAAATGAGCTGAGGGTGAGGTTGATGAAGTTCCTGGCGTAGCGACTGTTGCCCTCAACACATTCATCTATCAGCACAGTGAAGACCACTTCATGGATTCCCAGCAGAGGAATCAGGACCAGAGTTGCTCTGGCCAAGCTGAAGGACATAAACCAAACATATGCATAGCGATAGACTGATATAAAAATATTTATAGTGGCACATGATTCAAAGACAAAAGGACAAAATACTATGCATGAGTTTCCCTCCTGTGGTGACATTTATGGTAGAGTGAAGAGGCCAGAGCTTATGGGGGTGACATTTAAATTTGTGCTTGTTCATCACATGGGAGTGATTAACATTTAAATGTTAAACCAGGAACCTACTGTTCTGTTTAAAGACACTACTTAGGAAATTACTCTCAAGGTCAAACATGTTTACAGACATTTGGATTTGGAAGCAGATGTGAGTCAAGGCAAGGGAAAATTACCTGTATCTGTAATCGGTAAATTTCACCTGATCTGCTTTCAGCTTGGAGAGCAGCAGCATGAGAATCTTGATGAATATGAAGAAAATGACCTGCAACACACATCCGATGTAGATTTAAAGGAAATGCATCACAGAAATGGTAACTTAATGGCTGACGAGATGAAAAATGTGCATCTGACAATGCTTCAGTCAAAGAAAAATCAGGTATGAGTCATGCTTCTTCAACATCACATGCCCTCATGAGACAGGAGGCGTTGAACACTGCATGAAATTGACTTGGTGATGAACAAACCCTCTGCAGCTCACGTGAACCCCATGCTGAATGTATGTATTGTGCCTGGAGAGGCTTTTGAGATTAGCTTCAGATACAACACTTACCAGCACTGATAAGGTAATGGGGCCCCTTATTATCCACCAGAACCATCTGTTCACAATTGCCCAGCATCTTAGGAACAAAACCAGTTTAAAAAAGTCAAATACTTCAGCTGATGCAATCTGTATATTCTGAGTCACGTAATGAAACACTCACCCTGTGTTTTCATATAAAATCTTGACAGCTGTCCACGGTGTTACGAACAGGACAGGTGTTCCTGAAGATGCAACGTTAACATCAGCAGATCAGAATTTATATAAATTAACTGTACATGCATACATTATATCCATATTGTTCATCTTATCATCTATGTGTCACTTTCAGCCACTTGGAGTCACTGTTCCTTCGTGGTGTGTAAGGCTTCAAATGTGGCATCTGTGCATTTAACTCATATGTATGTACAGTACCTTCATTTGACAGACACACGGAGAGAAAGTAAACACAATAAAACACTAAAAAAGATATTAACTTCCAAGAGTTAGGCTCCCATTTTTTCCCATGTATTTCTTGGTGGTGCGTAGATAAAGATTAGCACTTGAGCTCCACCTCCAGATTATTAACCTCCCTACCAATGTTCAAATCAAAATTTAAAACACCTTTTCTCACTGGCTAGATGCAATTATTATCTTTTCTTTCTTTTTTTGTTTTTTGTAGTATTTATTTCTTTATTTTATTATTTTGTTATTTTGTCTAATGCTCTTTCTTCGGCTCAGTTATTTTTATTGGTTCTTATTATTTGTTTTTATGCCTTAACTGTTTTTATTGGCTGAAATTTATTTTAACTTATTCTCCTGATTTCTTTTTTTTTCATATTTTGTTCAGCACTTTGGGTTGTGTTTTATTTTAAATGTGCCATACAAATAAATTGACTTGACTTGTTTTCAACAAACTCCATGAAAAGACTAAAACAACAATCTGTCTGTGGCTCTCAGCACCAAACCTATTTGTTCCTAATATCCATAAACCTTTAAAAACTCTGGCTGTGGAAAGAAAAAGCCATCAGCTGTACGTGGAGGGGTGCCAACAGGCAGAATGCCGGTGCAGCTCCAGACCCTTAAGATTAAAACTATTATATGACTCGTTTCAACTACTAACTCTGTAATAAACACATACAGGGAAGTATTAATAATTTAACCCTTTAGAGTTTAGCCTATATGGTACTGTGTACCATGTTCTCCACCTGGCAGCAGCCTAGAGGGCAAGTTATCAGGTTTTATCCACCAAAGTTGCATCCAAGAGGGCAAAAAGGGGGGCACCAATGGGGGCGATTTGCTTTTGTCAAGATACCATGGAACTGGGTGAAAGAGGGGCTAGAAATCATCAAACATTGGCTCTAGATCCTGAATAAAACCACTACTAATGAAATATGGTTTTTGTTTTTTGAGTAGCTATCAGACTAATAATGACGCCAATGTGATTCCATATTCTAGGGGCAGGTTTCATGGTAAAGGAGTCATATTATGAGGGGAACGACTACTGCCTTTAATTTATCCTCTGAAATTAGAGTTAAATACTTCTGGGTTAGGATGCGAAAATCAAGCTTCATCATTAAGCATCAACCCAATATGTAAAGAGATAAATAAATCTGATGACCATAGAATTATATCATGAAGTCCTTTAAAAACAAAACACACACACACACACACTAAAACAACATCCCATGGACACTTTACCCCATCCTAGCAGCATGTATTTCTTCAGCAGACGTCTCTTGGTCAGCACAGCTGTGAAGAGCAGAGTGTGGAGGAAAATGGCTTCCACCAACAGCCAGAAGTAGTTACAGGCCACAAAGTATTCCATACACACTTTGGAGAATTTGCATATCACCACTATCTGTTGAGAAATGTCAATTAGTCGTGCAAACAGTTTGTCGGCATTTCTTTATTAATTTACTCAACTATCTGTAATATGTATCGTAATACACGAATAATAAAGTAGTATTTTTCATACTGCAGAGCTGGAGTAGGATTTCCATCCAGGGTCGTCCTTTGGGAGGTTGGAATACATGATGTATAATATGATTTCCTTAGAAATGACAGCCATGGCTCTCAGGATGAATGACACAAACAGATTCATATGGATGTAGTTCCTGGTACAGTGGAGCTTCCTGGTAAGCAGATACAGGAGTCATTTGAGCAAGGCATTGATTCCTGTGTAACAACATTAATGAGGACATGTGGCATAACACAGGAGGAGGGAATGAAAACTTATCATGCAATACAAGTTATTATAATGTGATTAGTAACGACTGATCATCCTCATAGTCTCATTAATATCTCCTCATGCCTCCTCGTCCTATAGTGAGTCATCAGTGTCCTTAAAGAAATCTGCCCCATGCCTTATTGATTGTCTATAAGAATGAGTAATAGAAGCTGCATAAAGACAAGTGGAGGACATGTCCAAAAATCACATCTGCAAAGGTTTCATAATGAAGGACATCAGTCTAAATGTTGAAGGTCAATTTCATTAACAAACACAGATTACTTTTAAATTGCGAGTATGAAATAAGCATTTTTGCTCATATTCATTTTTTGGTAAATTGAGCCATTTGAACATATTATTAAACATGTTGGCTGGGTGTGCTAACATCTACTGTAACCCCTCGAAAACAGATTCAAATCATAATTCAGGTTTAAAATATCTTAATATTACCTGAAACAATCAGTTTTTCTGCATCACCAACTGAATGTAACTAACTATATAAATCTGTAACCACGTACTTTGACTTAGGGAGACACTTCATAAGCCCCTCTGGGTTTCTTGTCTTCCTTACACCTGTTTATACTGTATACTGGATTAAGGTTATTGTGCACAAATTGTTTTGTTTTTTTGTGTGTGTGCTAAATAAAGTTAAAAAAAAAATGCACAAATGTGCCCGTAGCAAAAAAACAACACTATGCAATGCATAGCTGACAGTTTGTGCTGCTGTAATTAAAGGCTTCTTTCAGTGACATCATCCATGTATGACTCGATGCAAGTTACTTTAACTAAGAATCAAATCGCTTACTGAGAGTAACGTCAGGAAAAGTATTCATGGAAGAGCAGTGCTGTTTATGAAAATGAGGGAGTAGGGGGGAGGTAGAGCACAAGGCCCGAACCGGCGGGGTGAGTGTTCAGCCTGGACGGACGTCACTCCCTCGCGCTACCTTCCCGCAACTTATCTCAAACTCTCTCTCCTCTCCTCTCTCCTTCTTCTTTCCTTCTTTCCTCTCTTCTCTCCTCTCCTCCCTCATGAAAATGAGGGAGTCGGGGGAGGTGGAGCACAAGGACTTTAACTACACTCTCTGGAATTATGCGGTGTATGGGGCACAGGGAAGAATTATCTAATAAAGGACTCATCTTTGAGAATGGCCAAGACATCCCCCCCATAGACCCCCAGGAGCCACCCTCTCAGCCCCATCACATTCTAACAGACTGGAGTGAACTGACGGTGATAACAACCGGTCTGCTGGGAGGGGTTAGAAAGTAGGTTTTCTCCATGCTAAGTAAGGATGTACAATTAAGAGTTATAATGTTGTTTTTAAATTAAACTACTATTCACCTATAGAAATAAAATCCTATTGGCTACGGGACACACTCTGAGACTTGATCAGTCTTGGAGGGCCTTCCTCAGATGAGCGTGTCCCGTTGTAATGGCCGTAACACCTGATGACCAGCCAGATCTGGTCAAATTACCACAGCAATCAGCCCTAAAATAAATCTTAATCCAGCGTTATAAAATCAGTCTGCGTTTCCCCCACTCAGGTTTTAAGTACGTGCAACCAAGAAGGGATTGAACCAGCTAGTCCTACATAGAACTGAACTACAACTGCTGAGTCAGAGATTCACAAATAAGCTCTACTCTTTGTAAACCAGAATTGTCCTTTACCTTCTTGACATCAGAAACCCCTGTACTGACCTCAACACGCCCATCACCAGAGTGGCTAGTAAGAGGGAGGACAGGGACAGGGAATAGCCGATGACGGAGATGACCCTGAGGGCTGTCTGGCGACGCATTTCATCCTCCTGGAAACACATACGTGCAACACAAGGACATTGATGGAGAGACCACAATACCTCTTCATATGTTTCTAATAGAGACTAGGTCTACGTGAAGGGTACATGAGGAACCACAAATCACCAAAACATGCTTGGTTTTGAGTTCCAACACTATTTACTGCACTCCTCCTTACCTTGTCTTTAAAGTAAAGTTCCTCCTTACATTCTGACTCATCCCTCCAGGGATCAGAAGAATTCTCCCTCTGTCGCCATCTCCCGTTTTCTAGACATTCTCGGTGAGCCCTCCTGGAGCCCTCTGCAGATAATTGACAGACACATTGATATGTGTGGTTTCTTCTGTCAATACAAGAGAAGCTGACTAACTGCAGTTAATATTTGTAATCTATGCCAGGAAGTATTTTATAGTGTTATACAGCTAAATGCCATATTGGATGGATATGGCCAGAGAACTTAATTATATTAAACTCCAATGTTCGATTTTTTTTTGGGTCTCTTTTTCTATCTCTTGGTAGGACAACCAGCAAAGTACATGGATTTGATACTCCACAAGGATTTAAGCTGACGTCAGCATGCTAACAAGCTTACAGTTACAATGCTGACATGCTGATATATAGCAGGTATTGTTGAAGAAAAATATGTCCAAGTCCAAATGAGAGGTTTGCTGTAGTGGTGTGAATTTATGAAGTATGCCGGCACACTGGTGAACTCACAGATACAGAGCAGGATCTGAGGCCCCGTTTACACGACACCGATACAACGCTTTCTGAAACGTTTCCACTCTGGAGCTCGTATAAACGGACGGCCAAAACGCAACAAAAGGGTTCTGTTTATGGGTGAAACGGTTGTCGTGTAAACGGCCCATGAGTCAATGAGTTGACCCAGAGCAAATGAACCGAAGCACTTTTATACAGTATGTAAATAGTAGTGACAAAAGCTGAGGGAAGGTATTGTAAGGTAGGTGTTGTGTGGTGATCAGATGGGATGCAATCACAAATGGACACAAAGGGACAGGAAGGGATACATTTGCATTCAGGGAGAATCAAAGTGTTAAATTAACAAGAGGGAACAGGAAGTCATGGGGGACAAAACAGTGGGGGGCTAGAAATCTGACATTTGATTAGCGAGTCTGTGTCACTCTAAGCAGTGATGTCAGTAGCACCTCAAAATGTGTATTTAATTCATCAGTATGATGTTCATCATGTTCACCATCTTAGTTTAGTGTTTATCTTTTAAATGTAACTCAATGTAATTCAAATGTTTCCTTAATGTCTGTTACTGTATGTATTTCTATCCCCCTGTAAAACACTTTAAATTGCTTTGTGTGAATGAAATAGAATAGAATAGAATAGAATGGAATGAATAGAGTAGAATATAATAAAATAGAATGGAATAGAATAATATAATAGAACATAATAGAAAAGAAAAGAAAAGAATAGAATAGAATAGAATAGAATAGAATGGAATAGAATGGAATGGAATGGAATGGAATGGAATGAATAGAGTAGAATATAATAAAATAGAATGGAATAGAATAATATAATAGAACATAATAGAAAAGAAAAGAAAAGAATAGAATAGAATAGAATAGAATAGAATAGAATAGAATGGAATGGAATGGAATGGAATGGAACGTAACAGACGGAACAGAACGGAATAGAAAGCCTTTACTGACATTGTACTTTGCAAATACAATGAATTAAGGAGTACTATTACTGGTTAGTCCATTCAAGGCTGAAAACACTTTACTCTCAAAACCTTCACACATCTTCAACATGAAATAGATAAACGTGATAAAAAAAATATATAAAGTGTCAAAGTGGAGAATGCATTTGACCGATGTTATTATTTGAGTTGATTAAACATGCAGACGGCCTATGGAAAAAGGGCAACAGTTTAAAAATAGGTGTGAACAGGATGTGAGCAGGATGTGAACAGGGACAAGGACAGGAATGATCTTTGCACTGTGTCAGTAGTATGTTGGCAGACCAGTGGAGGCTGTCAGAGCTGAAAGTTGCCAGGAATTAAAACTTGTGAACTCTGTCCACACAGTCTCCATCAATGAATAGTTGGAGGGGTTCGTGAGGGTGGAGGAGAGAAACAGACCAATCCTGACATTTTGTGGGTGGTTTGAAAGAAGGTCCAAGTCCAGGTGCAAGTGTGGGTGGAGAGGTCTAGTTCAGGAGGTTTGCTGATTAACGGGATGATTGTGCTGAACACTGTTATCGATCCAGAACATCCTGACATAACTCTCTCTGATCTAAGTGGTTCAATGATGTGTGAAGTTGTGTTGTATGCATTTGCAGTGCTTTAATGAATTGGTAGCATTTTGTTAAATTCATAAATACATTTTCTTAATTTGCTTGTGTTTTATTTATTTTCATGTGTTTTCTTAACTTGCTGTGCATTGAGCTCTCCTGTGCAACCTCAATGTTCAAAGCTATAGTGGCATTTACTTTAAGATGAAACATTACCCTCACTCATCCATGGTAGGTAAGAAGGACAGGGGACCGACACATTCCCAGGAGACGAATGGGGCCAGCACACAAACATGTCAAATGTTCCTTTGCAGTAGATTCCTGTAAAACAAGAGTAATGAGGATTTCACAAAGCTAAAATCGAGATAATTAACATTAGAACACATGACTGGAGACTCACCAGTTTTTGACAGCGTGCTGAGAGTTCTGTTGCAGTTCTCCAGGTATTCGGTCCGTTTAGCTATCAGACTTTCAAGCACTGAAGCTGCTACCTGCATGTTGATTCAAATTTGACAAAAGTTGTAATTTGAATAATTTAAAATGAAAATAAAATTTTTCTTAATTCATTTCACAAAAAATAGATAATCTTACTAATAATTTCATCCTCCATTCCTGCTTAAAGATAAATACATGGTATTAGTAATTAGTATTAGTATTGTGCCTGTAAAAAAACAAAAACAAAAAAAAACCAAGAGACTGCTGCTACCAAAGAAATGTAAGATGCTGCTTTAATAATAATAATAATAATAATAATAATAATAATAATAATAATAATAATAATAACTTAAATTTATATAGTGCCTTTCAAGAGACCCAAGGACGCTTTACATAGTTGGGTACGAGTGAAATATAATAACAATATAACAAATAATAGTAGCAATAATAAGACAAATAATAACAATACTAAAGACAGCTAAAAAACTGTAATGGAAGTAGTTGCAGAAATAAAAATTTGGCCACTTGGGGAGACAGGAGGAAACTAAACACAACTAAACACAACATGTACTGTATATAGTGTGTAGATCGACTCGTGAAGCTGTTATACTGAACGGGAACATTCAGCAGACACAGAAAGGAGGTTATTTTTTCACCCAAGTCGGTTTGTTTGTTTGTTGGTTTGTTTTTTAGCAGGACAACACCAGGGCCAGAACCCATCAACTGTGGCTCCTCATAAAAGGGCAAATCCAGGAATCTTTCTTCCACTATCTTGATCATTGTCAAGTATTTTTCCTAATCACACAAAAACCACAGAATCAATTTCCATGACACTTTATGGATGGATGGGGCGTTGGCCAAGTAAGTTATAGAGACATGTACAAAGCACTCTTATGGAGTTCCATTGTAATTTCAAGGTGCGTTTATGGGCACTCACCACATTTTCATGCTCCTTTTAGCTCTGCATTGGTCACCACCAAGGCCACAAACTAACTAACTGATAAGTTTGCTTGGTATTTGGTGTTGAGCAAGTACAGTATGTAAGATTTTACTAAACAGTAGCTACTGATAAGACAGGCTGAAAGACTGCAGAGCAAGGTGATCTGGTATAAAAAATTATTAGTGCACATTAAATTTACTGAAGAAACCTGACAATGAAGTCAACGAGAACGCACAACTGTATCAAAACGGAAGTTGTGGGCTGTAAAATCAAAACAGTGAGCAGAAAGATGCTAAAATGTGGCATAGAGCTGAAGGAACCTGCAGAGTTGGTGGCAAAGTCTCTGTGGATTCATCACTGAAAGCTACACCTTTGTCATCCACTTCTAAATCTAATTCATTATTGATATGTAAATATTGAATACAACAGATTTAATATTTTGTTAATTAGTTTGCATTGGTTTAATTTGTATGCATACTGTATGTTTGTCTTTCCAGATACATGAAAAGACACCTCTAACAAAACAGAGGGTACCGATTAGATGTGTCATTATCCTTCACCTGAAAACATGTTATTTCCTTTTCAATGAAGTATGCAGACATCACAGCTTAATCAACATATTCTAAAATCAATTTGGGATCGCAGGGCTACTGGAGACTTTGGATTACGCCATACAAGCTGTATGGAGTCATTTTACGTTTGTTTTAAGGTGTCTTTCACATTTTAAAACAATCAAATCCATCTTCTTTAGTTGCTTAGGAGAATGCTGCAATGCATAGTTGATTTAAATGAATTGTAAGACATTACAGTGTGTTCACCAACTCATTTGACCGTATCTGCAGCAGATCTGATGAGCAGTGGATGTTGCAGTATTTGTCTGTACCCACTTGGTGGGAGCATTAGATAAGGACCTCGTTCACTTATCAAGGCAGCATTTTCTCCGGAGAGTAAACTGTAACTGATATAGGCAATTTATCAGCCTGGCTTTCTGCATTAGTGTTATGCCTGCAGCAGCGCAAACACACCTGTCAATTTATTCATGATGTTTAAATGATATGAAGTTGATGGGTGCTCCGTCAGGAATTGTAATTTGTCCTTAATTTGTTGAAAATTAGAGAGAAAAATTAGCGTTCCCCTTATTGGTGAAGCAAACTGCAGCCCACAGCTCTGTCATTCATAATGCAGCCATTCACTGTTATGCCGACGTCAGTAGCTTTCCTATCTCAGCCAAACAGTCCCAGTCTTCCCATCCCAATGGGAAAACAGCTGGACCCTGCAACCTCTTTGTGTCCGTTTGGCTGCTTTGTGCCTAATCCTCCACCTGTGCCATTTCCCAGGTGAGCTGGCTCAAAGACGGCGTTTCAATCCACGGAGGCTCTTCCTCTTCCTGTCCAGTTCACCACTGAAAGAAAAACAAATGCTGCCATCTCCACATCTTCTGTGTTGTCTCCTGTGAGACTGAACCTGTCTCAGACTTGGCTCCCCTGACGATCCGCTGCACTACAATGTTGAAGACGAAGGTGAATTTCCAAAAAAACCTAAACGTGCCCTGTTGTTTCATTTTGCCTCATATTTTAATTGTTTCTCTGCTTTTTTTTTTCATCCCTCAGGAATACATCCCTCTCATTTGATGTTCAAAAAACAGATTTGAAGAATTTATTTTTCAGGCATGTCACTAAGCTGCAATTATTAGGCACTGATTTCAGAAGTAGATGCTGCAGAACAGGGATTTGAGCCGTTGGACCAAAGCTCACAATGAAAACAAAATGAAAAAAAAAACTAATTAAAATAAACAGAATTGGCGTATTTTTCATTTCTACACAATCAACGGTCGAATTCAGTGCATTAAATGTACTCATATTGTTAGACAATGATTTTGTTATAAGTTCCATTGAAGAAAAATATTAAATTAAAATGAAACGTTTAAGACAGACAGCAGCACGTTTGACTTTGACTCGCTGTGAAGTCTAAAACTAAGCAATTCTAAGACTTGAATGGCCTAAAAGCAAAATGCTTAACATGCAAATGCATGCATATTATAAATTTACCTTGTTGTTGAAGATAACGCAACAGAGTAGGAGCAGGAATGTGTGTCCTGCTGTGGTCCGGGTCCTCTTGTGCCAGGTTAGCAGCAGGGTTGGCATGGTGCTGTGTTTACATTGAAAGCCGCTGGTTTGTTGTTTGGCAGCCGGTTCTCCACCTCATACTTCTCACCTGCGCTCACAAGGTCCAAAACTCATCCTCATTTTAGCTCCCTACGTCCACCCAGCAGGCTCTCGCTGCCTTGCCGCACCAGATATAGTTGATTTGAACTTGCTCACCTCACAGGTAGCTCCAGAAAAAATACGAAGGATGATGTGCAAGAAAGAGTTCTCTGGCTTGTGGTCTTGTTTTCCCAGTTTCCCTAATTTTCATCAAATTTCTTGATGTTTTCCAGCAATTTGCCAAGGATTTAATGAATCTCTCAATGAACTGATCTTTGACTAGTCAGCTAAACAAGTTTTCGGCTGCAGAAACAGTCTTCTTATCCGTGAAGATCTGTCAGGCTTTGAAGGAGTTGGATCTGTCTGTGCTCCCTATAGACAAAGTGCAACTGAGAGCGCCTGTGGATCCTCACCAACAGATCGCCTCTCCCACCCCGTCCTCCCCCTAACCAATCAAGATAAGGTCCAGGGAGAGCCAGCAGCATAACTTAACTAACTTGATCCCACAGGAGGATATTTGTGCACTGGTTGGGTCTAATGTACCTGATGAGCAGAAACAAACACTGAAATATAAGGACATGTATTACTAATAATATGTCATGCATACATGAACCAGTAAATACCACCAGCTTTGTAGACAGAGAGAAAGCATTGACCCCTCCCCTGTGTTTAGCTATCGCATACAGTAACTGGGCATCACCCAGGATTTCTGACACTAATGGGGATCTAGTGTAAACTAACAGCACTGAAACACAAACACAGGAAAGCATATGGGAGAGCAGGAGGACAAGGTTGCCAGCACTAGCCTTGTGCCCGGCACGCTGCCTGTTTCACCACGCAATTCAGGAAAAGGTTATATTTCAAATTTTGTTAGCAGGGAATTAAGGGAATGTTTTTAATATTGCTTTCAACTAACCTGAAACTAAAAGAAAAAAAAAGACAGTTTATTTTATAGCAACAATATTGTTTCCTTGTCTTACTAAAGTTGTTTGGGGGCAAATTGGTGCTGAAACAAGCTAAAAATATGAACTCTGATACATTTTATTTGCTTGAAAATAGGAAAGCAAGAGTTTGCTATCAGAAAACTATATAATATATATATTTCAGAAAAAAGCTCTTTAACATCATTTCAAAGTTTGCTTGCACAGAATCGAAGCGTGGAAAAAGATCACCGAAACCAAAGTAAAACTAAAATAAACTTGAAAGGTGTGTCCAATGACACAGATGCCCCTGCTACTGGGAACACTCAATTTATACTGGTGTGGATAGACCCCTGTCATAGCAGAATAACAGCAGAATGACATATAAATCACCTAAGTTCAAATGTGCCTAAAAATTTAAAAAATAAGAAAACCAATTATGAGATAAAACAAAGCATGTGTGTAATTTCATTCTGTCCATACTCCATTGTGTGTCTGTGTACAGTTTTTCTCACTGAAACTAGGATTGCTGACTTAAGTTTGTTAGCAGGAAAAATAAGAAACCTAGCAAGACAGAGTTTGCTAGGCAGAAAACAATAGACTAAGCTATGCCTAAAAGAGGCTAAAAAGTTCCATAGAGCTGCAGAGTTGAATGATTAATATTAGATGAATAATCATTGCATGCAACACACTTCACATTACATATTCTATTCATTTCAATCAGAAGAGAAACTGAATGAAGCTGTTTATTAGATAGTTAGTCTGTCAGAAAGTCTTTGGCATGTAAACTCATCAGTGAGACAGACACCAGTCCAGACACCAATGGTGGTGGTGGTGGCTGATGACTCTGCTGAGATTAAACTGATGAAATGATCAAGTTGGTGAATCTATAAAGACTGGTCGGTGAAGCGGGAAGGTGATTGGCTAAGAATGAACGTGTCACTGAGCTCTTGGATGGATGTGAGCAGGGAATGAGAACAGCTGATATCTCAGTTGACAGCTCCAGACAATGACAGCAGGAAACGGACACTGAGCATGCCTGAGAGGTGTGAGTGACAGGATGGTGTGAGAAATGAACTACAGGCCTAAGTGTGTAGAGGGATAGTTGTCCTGACTGAACTTTCACTAGCGCTTCATTTGATTCAGTGTTAATATCATAATAATGATTAATGCACTTTTAATTCACAGGGAGATTTACACTAGATGGGAAGATTCATTTAAAAGTTAAAAGTAATGGTGTAGCAGAAAATAAATAGCAGTTATTTAATATAGAATGTCTTGAGCTTTATTTTAAATCCTTATCATCGCCACTGAAATAAGGTAAAGGCCAGAGCATAAGAAGACAAAAGCAGCATGCAGCATGAAGTATGAGAAATGAACAGACATAGTGACTGTTCTGAAATGAAGGAGCAAACCTCAGTGATGTGTGATGTGGAATTGTAATTATGTTTTTATTACATGGTGGTTTGACTTTCAGATGTCTCTGTGGTCTGGATGTGACAGAAAATATATAGAATATTATTGTGTTTCAGGACGTGGTGCACCAACCATGCTATTATTTATGGCTGTGATGTACGAAAGAACCGGTGAAATTACATTTTTTTCTGCTCCATAAGCAGACAGCATATAAAGCTGTGACAGGTGCCATATGTCCACATTGTGTGTTAACTAACAGAGCGTTAAGATGAGGTTTAGAGCAGAGGGAAAACACATTACATCAGAAGATTTCAGCGATTTGATGATTTGTGAGATTTGAAAAGATTGAAGTGGCAGTAACACAGTTTGATGCAGACATGGCCGCAGGGCGCTATATGGTGGGGATTCTCATTTAAAGCTGGATTCAGCATGAAAGGAAGGAGGCTGCAGAGGAGGTAATGTGACAGAGCCCATTTAAAACCCACTTAATGGTTTTGATGGTGGAAATGTGAGCCAAGGTTCATGCCCTGTTAGGAGAGGACATATTCATCAGAGCTTAATGTGAGTGTGATGTGAAGGGGGTGATGAACCCACTGAGAATTAGAGCCCAAATCTGAGGCCCCACACAGCTCTGCAGCATTGCAGCATTTATCAGCCCATTAGGTTTCACTATAAAAGAAGAAGTGTTTTGGTTCAGTCTCACCGACGGTTTTATTATCAGCAGGTAAATCTACTGGATGCTACCTGCTCTGCACCAAATGGTAGACAGTTACCAAATAAAACTGAAGCATTTAAAGGTAGAATTGGAATATAAGTAAGTAAGTAAAACTTTATTTATAATCTAAACATCTGTTACAAAGTGGTTTACATAAAGCAGGAAACAAGAAATAATATTTGTAACTATGTTTTCACTGGTTTATAAAAACCTGAATCTAAGAAATATTGTACTTTATTGTATACTGATGTATAACATTTCATTGTATTTCTACCTAATCAGTACTACATAATAGGCACTAAATGAATGATTATGTATGGCATGACCAGCAGACCTTTACACTAAACTATAGTGAAGTCCATCCATTGTCAAAACCGCTTATTCTGAGACTATCCCCGCTGTCACACCTAATCAAACACCACAGAACCTTCTTGTTGTGAGGCAACAGCACACCAGTTAACCACTACACCTACTACACCATATACTGTAATGAAAGTGAAAATCATTTTTCACAAATCTCAACATTACTTCTTTTCGGTCAATGTAATGTTTCCCTGTATTATTTTTAGGTAAATTAAACAGTGGTAAAGGCTATTGCTAGTGGTTGATTTTCATTTTAAAGAATAAAAGATGTAAAAAATAAAGGAGATGGAGAAAGAGGAGGCTGCTGAGCTGAGGAGACGACTGTAAGTAGAAGAGCCGGGAGGAGGAGGATTTCTCTCTGGCTATATACATTAGCTTATAAAGTTTACCTAACTTCACTTTAATAATAATGAAAAACAACAGCAGATAGAAATGCAGCTCATCATCTGCTGTGTTGGCTGCAGATGATGGTCTGTGTGACTATACATATAGACAGGTGACTGGCTGTTAACTGATGCTGGTAATGTTTCTGTGAAAAAATGACAAATAAATGTAATTTGTCATTACTGGCATTACACTTGGTTACACAGTTGGTTTATTCATTTATAGACAATGTCCGTAATTTTACAGAGTTTTGCATGAAATAGAACAAACAGAATTTTGCTGTGAAAAATGTTATTTTCTGTCAAATTTGATTTATAGTTGGAGCAAGTATTCCATTTGCCAGCAGTGTTCTTAAACCTGACAATAGTTGAAATCTACACAGTTGATGTCTGAATTTAGTGATGAAATAGCCTTTTTAAACTTCATTCTGGGATGTGTGAGTATGAGCATGAAGCTCACCCTGCTATACATCATGGGTATTTCTCATACAAAAAACCCACAAACTATGCAGTTGAAACCCACTTGACTAGAAGGCTATGTGATTCTGACCACAGCTCTTTATGTTTTCTTGCAGCCCCATAAATAAAATGGATGTAGCCTCATAAAGCTGACCTAATCAGTGACAGTGTAGTACAAAAAGTCAGCTGATTTGGCAGCATGCCGTGAACAAAGTGTAATAGGAAATGTTTTTCCATGATAAATGGGTTAAATTAAGATAGATGACCTTCATGTGTTAATATATAGTCTTAAGCTATTTGATGGATCATCTTTTGTTAGCTTATATGGTGTGCAAATAGACTTTATTATATTCTTACGCTAAGAACCATCAATATTGATTTATTCCCAGTCAGTTTAGTTTCTGTGTCTGGTGTATTAGATGCAGTGAGGTGACCTGGTGAAAATGCAAGTCTGTTCTTGCAAGATTTATTTCAGACAAACTCAAACTCTAGAGTGAACAGCAAAGAATGGAAGTGTGGGAATTTACTGATAATATCAATAAATTAAAAATGAGTTTATTTTGTGACCACAGGATGATTATTAGATATTTCTTTTATTTTATAGCTAGTTGTTGAAGCTGCATCATGAGAATTTTGGCTATTTAAAGGCAGCAGAAGAAGCTTTGACCACAACAATGACACAGCATCACATTAAAGTCGTTCTGTTTCTTGTTGATGTCAGAAATAAATAAATTAACAGGGTTTATTTAGCACCCACATAGTTCTAACAGCATCATTAATTGATACACAACATATATTTCTAACTGATTAAATTAAAGGTGTGTGTTGGATGCAGTTTCTAACTCCCCTCGTCCCTCTCACTTTCTGCAGTGGCTACTAAAAACATGAAAGGCCCCCTCTAGAGCCACAGTTTGGCATGTTCCTTCTGGGCTACTGTAGAAACATTTTGGCACAACATGGCAAAACATGGAGGAGGAACCTGTCCCTGTTAAACACACACTGTTTCTTGGTTTCTGGTGATTAGTATATTCCATTTCTGCCAGTAAATCCTACATGCTGGACCTTTAAAGTTGCATCAATTGATTTTTTTGTACAAGCTTGAAAACACTTGTGACAAATTATAAAGTTCTTTAGACATTAAATGAGGCTCAGATGACAGGAGCTTTCAAATCAGGCTGCATCACACACATAAGGTGAAACCTCACATATTATATTCTCTCTAATCTAAAACACGCACACACTACAAGATCTGAAAATAGTGGTGCATCGCACACGACATGATGTTAAGATTAGGTTTGTCATAGGGAGAAAAGCAGCATCTCAATCTCATGGGGAAACAGATGGAGACAGATGGAGAGTGGCGTGGTGCAGCCACTTGCTGTAGTAATGCTTGAGATGAGAAAATGATCAGGAGACACGGTCAACAGCAGAATGCTAGCTAACATTAGCCTCAAGGGCTACAATGTGTACCTTTAATCTGCAAAACACTCCCCTCTTTATTTGTTTGTTTGTTTGTTTGCAAGATCTCTCAAAATGTTGTCAAAGTATTTGGATGACATGTTTTGTTAGGGTGGATCTTGGCTAAGGAAGAGTAGATTATTCTTTTTCCAACAATGTGAGTTTTGAATATTCACATAACTCGTAGTCCTTTGAGCTTCAACTTTCTTATAAGGCCTGCTACTGTTAAACCTGTCAACAAATAACACAAAATAAATGGAGCCAACTCAGGTTCCACTGTGCTAATGATAAATATGTTGACTTGGTTATAAATCATGGATTAATGTTATTCACTGCATTCCAGGGGTCACTGTCTGATTGTTACCTCATCCACGGTGATTAACTACTCTTTCCAAGAAAGTGTTTTGACAGCCCTCACAGGAGGGTTGGAAACGTGTTGCTCTGAATTATAGATGGCATGTGGGCTCACAAATAAAGCTAATCCAGAAGTGCCTCTTCTACCTGTGTATTTCTTGACTGTCAGCAAATAAAAAAATGTTCAAGGACTCCAAGGATTTATGCTTGGGTTTCACCTTTAAATGTCAGGCTGACTGACCTTTAAACAGAAGGCGAAAATGTTCATGAAGCTGGAATGCATTTATGCAACGGCCTGTGTTTCCCCACCATTCAAATAACATAAAGTTCACCTCAGCCCACACAAGGAGTCATAAATTCATTGAATTCCCAGTGAAAGTTGAAAAGAGGTCAGGCACATTAACGCGCCTGTGTATATCTCCTGATCGAAGCCCGCCTCGGTTAACGTAGGGGCGCCGTTCTTACACGTATAAGGTAAACACAGCACTGCAAATGTTTACAATCTCCTGCAAATGGGTTCGAAAGTGTTTAGCGGACAGGACAGGTGCTATGTGGAAGGTTAAACAGGTTGTGGTCCGGGTGCGTAAACTGTTTGGGTCTTCGATGGCTGCAGGCCTGCCCTGATTTGTTTAGGAGTTGAAGCTTTAGGCATTTTTCAGGACAAACATTTCTTAGTTAAGAGGCTCTTGGTTGTGAATCTGTTTTAGCTGGTTAGAGTTCAGTAAGAGTTGATATTAGAATAAAGGACAGCCGAGCTATAGGCTAGGGAAATGACTTATTAAGCAATAACTTCATGGATTCATGTATATTACCTAATTATTGTGCAATAACTATTATAATAATGATAATGATAACAATGATACTACTACTACTACTACTGGAGGTGAACTGGTGACTCTAAATTGACCGTAGGTATGACTGTGAGTGTGAATGGATGTTTGTCTCTATGCGACCCTGTGATGAACTGGCGACTTGTCCAGGTCGTACCCTGCTCCAGGGATAGGCTCCAGGCCCCCCGCGACCCTACACAGGATAAGCAGTTACAAAAAATGAATGAATGAATGAAAAAGGAACTTACGATCAAGGCAAACTAAATAAAAAACCAAAACAGTGTGAAAGCTGTGACAAGACCAGGTGAGCTGAATCACCTTGACGGCCCAACTCCATCAATCAGGCTACTGGAGGGAGAGGCCTGGTCAGGGGGTCGTACCAACCAACCTACCAATCAACCAACCAATCAACCAACCAGCCAATCAACCAACCAACCAACCAACCAACCAATCAACCAACCAACCAATCAACCAACCAAAGAACCAACCTAACAATCAACCAACCAACCAACCAATCAACCAACCAATCAACCAACCAAACAAACAACCAATCAACCAACAAATCAACCAACCTAACAATCAACCAACCAACCAACCAATCAACCAACCAATCAACCAACCAAACAAACAACCAATCAACCAACAAATCAACCAACCAAACAAACAACCAATCAACCAACCAATCAACCAACCAATCAACCAACCAATCAACCAACTAAACAAACAAACAACCAAGCAACCAACCAACAAAAAAAAACAAGCACACAAACAAACAAACAAACAACAAAGGTAAAACAAAATCTCCTTGCCAGAGGTAATAATAATAATAATAATAATAATAATAATCATCATCATCATCATCATCATCATCACCAACATAATCTGTATACTGTTAACTGATTAACTTCACTTCCAGATGAAACAGCATTCAGAGAAATTCATGTTATTAATTTCCCCTCTTGTGTTTTACAGATTGTTTGTGTTATAAACATTTATTTGTACGTGAACAAATGCACAAACAACGCATACCGAACATGTGCATGTGTACTCTTTGTGTTTACATTCTTAGTCAGGCACAGTGATGGCGAGGGAGGGGGGGCAAATGGCAGCTCTTAGCCGGAAAAACAAACAGGTTGAGGGCCGCTGAGAGAGCCAGGCGCCCAGGGACGCTCAGGAACATCCTGTCCACCAGTTGGACTGGGTCAACAGCAGACACCACCCCAGGCACCGCATCGCTCCGTAGCCACATAACAGCATCAGAACCACGTCAAGGTGGTGAGCGCTCCGAGGACCAAGGCTGAGCAGGAAATCTCTGTTTTCCTTCTGATTCCAGGAAAATAACAACTTGAAGCAGAGAGACTTTAAATCTATTAAATAAAGCTTTAAAACTGCACGTTCTCTACTTTTCACACATCATTTTGTAACCAGTTTTCACAAATGTGTGCATTTACTTGACTGAACTAGCAAAAAAAAAGTTTGAACTACATTATTTTTATTAAATGTGAGGAATATCTCATTCCATTTCATCATAGTGAGTATTTTCTGCAGAGATAAATACACTGTGGTTCTAACACTGAATGGAAAGATTTTTTATTCTTACAAGAAAACCCAACAAAATTTATCTTGACACGATGTCATCTTTGAGAGAACAGCAAAAATGGAGTCAAGATTTTGCAACTATGTGCATTTTCATTTTGCTGATCCTGCAATTCACAGTGTGCACTATGGACATTATTATTATTATTAAGACAGCAAATTCAAAACCTTGACCTCTGAATTCATTTTATGGATGGATGTCAAATTGCAGCTGTTTACTGCTGGAACTGTAAATCTGAAGGTCGCACAGTAACATCCAACATGGACCAAACTTATGTTGTTTAATACAGCAGCTACAACTTGACACATTTTCTCTGCTGTACTTTGCTTACGCTTATGCTTACGTGTTAGTCTTTAAATAGAAACACTCAGCGCTCAGATGCTGCCTGTGAATATGATTGGAATGAGCTGATGGAGATGAGAGGCTAAGTAAACAGAGAAATCAAGGACTGTAGTCATGACACCACAGTTCCTGGTCTGACTCATTAGAGACACAGGATTAGTGAATATAGAGCATGATGGGGATGCTGTAGGAGGAAAAAGGAAGCTCTAAATACACATCACTGATTGGCTGGTACGCCGTCTACATTAATGCAAGCGGCTGTCATGTTTAAATATCATATTATGGTGTTCCTTCTATCAAAGCTGTTTTTCTTTCTAACTTATGGCCACCTTTCCTGAACTAGCTGAAGGGGCTTTTCAGTTGCAGTCAGGCTCCTGCAGCGAGGCAGATCAGTGGCCATTGAGTAGGTAGGTTAACAGGGCTGTGACACAGGACTCAACCCTGTAATTCCTTTTCAACAGCTTTATATATGTCCTTGGGCTTGGATGAAGCAAAATGAGCTCCTAATGCGCTGCTGTTTCTCCCCGCTGCTCTCTCTCTAAAGTGGATTTTCTTTTCTGTTTATTGCAACTTTTAAATATGTGATGCAGACTCATATCGTTAACACACACGGATGTTTTTAGAGGAGGCCAACTGTCGATGGAGGGAGATTAGCTCTGGTAAAGGAAAACAGATAGGGGCGGAGCGGGGGGGGGGGATTTGTCAGCGTAGCAGCCTAAAGATTTATCATCCATTTACATTCTCCCAAACACACACTCAGCACTCTAAACACAGGGCAAAGACTCCAAAATAACCTCACATGGTCACATTTACCGCAGAACTTTTCCATTCGAACTTCTGATCGGCATGTTGTCACGTATCCATGAATTTACAGATAAAGTACAGGGGCAGTGTTTGCATTTCTCACAAGTATATTAGAACAAGATTAAAAACCATTCATGGTCATTTATTAGCATTAGCGATGATTGTAATCAAACATGTTTGCTTATCTGGGTGGTTTATATTTCAGAGACGGGTCATGAAGAGTTGCTGACATGTTTGTGTAGACAAAAGATAACTGGACATGTTCAAGCAGGTGAAAACGTTTAGTTTGGAGAAGTCTGTTCCAATCCTCAAGTCTGTCCACAAATCATTTAAGTTCTTCAAAATCATATATGTCATTTATTAGTTTACAGTTTCCCTCAAGTACGTCTCGTTCTCTGTTAGCATGTTCGTGCTAACAGAGAGAGACTGTTTTGCTGTAGCTGGCAGATAACGATCAAATCATTAATATTTCAGACATTTTTCTGCTCCTCTTGGCGGCTCTGTTTACACACACTCCACAGAGCTGGACATTTTTTGGCCGCTGCTCCGTCACACAAAGTTTTGTTTGTCCTTTAAGCGAGAGATAAAAACAGTGCAACCAGAGCAAGAGGATGCAGAAGGAGAGCATGTAAACACAGCATGTAGTCAGAACTGATTGAGTCTCTGCAGGGTCACCATGGTCCAATGTTGGCTCAGCAATAATCATGACCAGTTCTATGAATGCAGGCGTTAATTTGGTCTGGATGGATCAACAGAAAGACACAGCAGGGCATGTTTTTCTCCAGCTGTGAACTGTGAACTGAACTCTATTTAGTTAAACTGATCAATGTTTTGAGAAATACAATTTTTAACCAAAGTTGTATTTTAAGGGACTTTTAAGCCGTAACGCTCCTCATCTGCCTCCTCATGGATTGGTGGATTTTTGTGTGTGTTTTTCCTCTGGGATTTACATATACAGTGTATAAAACATATTGAATTAAAAAAAAAAGACTTTCTTCAGTTGCACACATACCTTGAAGCTTCATATGTACAACATTGTAGTATAAAGTCATCATTCAGTCCAATTTCATCTTTAACATTGGTGAAAGTAGGGTGACAACATTTCTGTGCAAACAGATATAACAAAACATCATTTTAGAGATTTAATATTCATTTATCTACTATTTGATTCAAAAATACTCCCACTCCCACTGCTTTGAACCTTGGACTTTAGTAAACCCACTTCAATGAGCTACATAATGAGAACTATTCTCCATAGAGCTTCTTCTTAAGACAGATAGACCGCAGATGTACTTTTAAAAAGTTGATCAAACAATCAGACCAATACTAATAGAATAGAATGTTATTCAGTAGAGCGAATACCTCAGTCAAGGCTGAATAATCCTGCACAAAGTCTGTTTAAGCTTGCCTGACCCACACCTCTCCTCTACTGTTGTGGAAATTGGTTCAGTTGTTTCTGCATAATTAGGGAACATTTTGAAAAAAGGACTATCTTGCAAAGTTAAAGAAAGTAGACAAAAAAAAATCCTGGATCTGTTCCTTTATCCAGATCTGCACCAAAATGTAATGGGTCCTTTCTTGTCCCACGCCCCATCCTTTCAGCAAGTTCTTTGGAAAATCACACAGTAGATTTAGAATAATCCCACGCACAGGGAAGAGTCACAGTGTCATAAAACAAAGTACATTTCTGTCAGAGTTATGAAAAAGCCCCTTGCTCTAGATCCTGGTCATAGAGGAAACCATGTTGATATAGTCCCATTAAGACAAGCATTGATGTAGCTTTCTGCTAAGAGCTAAATAGTCGTTCTAGTGTTTGTGTCTACATGTAGCAGTTCAGTGAACACAGGGCCACAGCAGATCCATCCATGCTGATGATTAAAACCATTAAAAATATTACCATGACTGCAGAGCATGTTGCTGTGGCGGGTTCAGACAACGCAGATGTATGAAATGGTACACCTTCTGTCTCCTATGAGGGTGTGGACGCCTCTCCCAGTCATCCCAGCATTTGTAATACTAACACATTACTGAAGGCTGTAACTTGTCCATGTCCTTCTGACATAAAACTGAATTTAAATCATGTTGAAATTGAAAGTTTGGGAGTGGTTCTAGATCATAAAGTCTGTTGGAAGCCACATATAAGATACATCAAATGAAACTGATCTAAATCTATTCTGTTCTTCACAAAACAAGGAATTTGTTGAATAAGAAATGTCTGCATATATTGTACCATTAACTTTTAATGCTGAATATGTAATACTGTGCTGAAATGTGGGGAAATGCATATTAAACTAACATAGACCCTATAATTAAAATTCAGAAAAGAGCTAATAGAATGACTCTACGAATACATTTTTTATAAGTTCCTGCACCGTAAAATTTCAAGATACTGTGTATTTAAAAACATTGGAAATTCTTTTTCGAGTTGTGAACAAAAGTCTTCCTGGATGTATTCAAAGTTTCTTCAAATTTAAAGAAGGGAATTATGATAGAAGAGGGTTGTTTATCTTTGAAACATTCAAAGTGAGAACTAATGTAAAATACAGGTGTGTTTCAGTTTTGGGGGTCAAACCATGGAATAGACTTAATGATGAGATAAAATTGTGTCGCTCTCTGTGGAGTTTCAAAAAAGGTTTGCAATGTAAAATAATTATGGATCATAATGTAAATTGATTAATATATTAAGTAAGTGACATTTTAGTGTATTTACTTTGGTGACTAAAGGGCAAAAGAATCTTAAGGTGTGATCATGAAAAATTATACTCATGAGTTGCCACTGGTCTCCTAAAGACGCGGGCGGTGGGGAAACCCATGTGATGCAGGTCATGTGATACAGAAAATGACTTAAGTGAGTTGGTTTCTGAGCTGCCTCTAGTTTAGAGCAGCAATAAATGGTGGACTGTCTGTTTAACGATGCTTTAAACAATGAGAGAGAACCGGAGGGAACCAACAACAACTCAGCAGGCATGAATCCAAGGTTTGGATGCTAATGCAGGCACAAGGTCATCACTGTGGTTTGATTTTATTACTCTCCACTTCACAGAAGCCCAGATACTAAAGATGCACTTGGGAATGTCTGATAATGACAACACCAAGTTGGTATTTTTTCCAATGCCCAGTAATTACTTTATGGGACACCAGTAAAGTAATGGTCTTCTCTCATATGCTGAAGAGTCTCAGATATTTGCTACAAATATGGCCTCATAGTAAAGCATAAAATAAACAGTATAGAAACAGCATTTGAGTGACCAAGAGTTACATTACTGGTTAAAACTCCTGCATTACTGGGATTAGTGACTATAATGTAATAACCAGGGGTGCACATAACATTTTTGCCCTGGCTCCCAAAGGAGCACCTGAAGATGTGGCTTAGTGCAACATGGAGCAGACATGTTTAAGGTCTTGAATTTGAATGGCAGCTAATAGCCTCCATTTTCTCAACAGTCTCTTGCCTCCATGCAGACCATCTAATATTGTGAAACGTCCCTTGGCAATGCTATTCTCACCACATATCTTCATTGTTCTTCAAATAAAAGCTTAGTAACTTTACAATGGGTGAGTAAATGTCTCTCAGGGACCATGTGATCACCTGACTTGGCGCAGTTTTCAAGGATGTGCTTGGTACACAGAATGTGCACAACGGAATCCACGATCATCACCATCTCACAAAATGTGAACGACCCCACTGTAAACTCCAGCGTTGACTACAGCTCCATCTGTGCAGACTGAAAACCAACTTCATCTTCCACTCATCTCATAAAGCATAAACATGGAAGACTTGCAGAAGCCCCTTTACTGTGCTCTGTGCTGTTCGATTCCCACCTTAATTAATTAATGTATCATTTCAGTGTTAGACACAGACACAACGTACACAGTGGTGGTACACAAAAGCACTTCTTGGCGTGCATCATTTATTTTGAACATGCATGCGCACCTTTCACACCCCTGGTAATAACTGAACTTTAAACTGTAATGTCTTTCAGGATTGATTACCAAAAGCTTATCTAGCTGTGCAGACAGTTTCGATTTATTGTTGAAAGGTTCAGAGCTATTCGCTCCTGTCATTACATGAACATGATGGAGGTGAGTGGAGTTTTGTTTGTTCTGCTGGAAGTAAAAAGTCAGCAGTTTGTTTCTTTCCAGCAGCAGCAGTCTCCTCGATGTTTAGCTGTCAACAGCTTTGAGAGGGACTGTTTCTTTGTTTGACTGTAACTGTTTGACTGAAAATGTTTCGCATCCAGGTCTGTTCATCATCTAGAGGAACAAGGACATGTTTCCATGAGGGAATGTATTTTCCAATGCTATGAAATCTCAGAGCTCAAAACTTTGGCGAATGAAACAGAGTTTCTGCTTTGCTGCTGTGCTGGTAAGTGTAATTCTGGGTGAACTGATGCTATTAAACACCACGTTATCATATTAAAGTTGTCTTGGTCGTGGTGAACTCTTGGTCTCTGTGTTGGAATACTTGCAAGCGTTACATGTTCCTCTTTGATTATCTCTCCAACGCTGTCACTGGAGATGGATTAAAAACCCTGTAAAGAGGTGCTTCATGGAGAATGTTGATACAAATCAACACACATCCTGCATCCCGTCAGAATTCCCAACATAAACCCCATCAATTCTATCACTGTCTTTGGGCCGGAGTCCAGACTCCTTTTTGGAGCTCCGTTTATCTTGTTTCTCCGATCTTGCCCAGATTTGGCCACAAGTGTCTCTGATTTGGAAACAGGAAGAAGCCTCTCTCTCTCTTTCCCTCAACCTCAGTGTGTCCCAGACCATGACCCTGGCTACAGACATGACTAAGGACGTGTCTACATGCAGGAATCCCTTCATTTAGAGTGGAAGGTGGAGCCGAGCTCTAGCTGACTCCACATTCTTTTTCCTTGAAGGATTATAGTCTGAGGATCCAGTAAGGGGCACTTTCCCATTACATAATGCCATTTTTTTTCCCCTTAAGAGGAAGACAAGATCCATCAGACATGTTCACACTGACAATGTGCAGACATCAGGTGTCAGCCTTCGAACCTCCCACCGGCCCCTTGATGGAGCACTGCATCAACCAGAACACCAGTGTGCCAATTTAGCTAATAGCAGTGTGGTGGGTCTGACTGGTTGTTCCCTGTTATCTTGTTTTTCACACATTACCGCTCAAGTGGAAAATCACACTTCAAACAAAAGCTTTACTGGAAACTGGAGAGTTAACGTCAACTGGGAGGACTGTCGCCTGGCATCAGATAAAGGTCATCCAGGCTCTTCTCATTAACTTCATGCAGCTCTTTAACTCTGCGCTGATCTGATTTACATCAAGAACCGTAGTGCCACCTACTGTACTATGCACTAGCTCTTAAAGTCACATGACTGCCGTTTAACAATGCATCATTGATGACATGCAATTTTATTAATCTGATATCTGGTGTGAATTCAAAAGGAAGATGTTCTGGTCTGTGTTTGAGACCCTGTAAATGATGTGCCACGTTCAAAATGTAGGTTTAACTTGGACAAAGATGGGGAAAAATCAACGGGTCTTTAAACAGGTCAACAAAACTGGTTGCAAATTACAGAAAACTAAGCTGATGTAAAAAAAACACAAAAAAAAACACTATACGACATTATGGATAAATTCACTTAAATGCCTGTTTTATAAATGTAACATATATGAGCCTGCATGCATGTGTTGTGGAATATAGAACTTGGACTACAGCAGAGCTTCCCTAGGGAGAAATTTAGTTTGTTTAACCAAAGCTAAAGTAGTTCAAACCACCTCAGAGAGCATAAACCTCCTTTCAAAAAAGTGAAAAAAAAAAATCCTGAATCCGCCCCTCTTTCCAGATCCATTCCGAAATTTAATGGGTTCTTTCTTGCTATGTGCCCAATCCTAACAACAGGTTTCATGCAAATCTGTCAAGTAAGTTTTGTGTAATCATGCTAAAAATCAAGCAAACAAACAAACAAACAAACAAACAGACAAAGAAACAACAAACACCAGCAAAAACATGACCTAATGGTGGAGGTAAAAAAAAAGGGTCAAATTGACAAAGTACATGTGAAATGAAATTACAACAACATATACAAAACCAGCTATTAATGCACTCAGTTGAGTTTACTACAAAAAGCTTTCACAGGTTATACATAAAAACCACTCCAGTATTCATGGAAAAGGACCAGGATCCAGGTGAGGGGATAGAACCCAGCATGGTTACTCAGTCAGCAGGTAAAGAGTTTAATTGCAGAAGCAAAGGGAACTTAAACCGTGAAAACATTCCTCTCCTTGTATGACTCAAAATTGTTTGTAGTTTCAGTAGTTAACTACACAAAAAAGTAATGTAACTACTTGAAAGACAATGCAAATATGGAAGTAGTTGAAATGTAAACTGATGATAAACTACTACTTTAAATACATATAGTTTAGTATTCCCCTACACGGTGTGCATCTTTGTCCTAATGGCATCAGTTTTCATCATAACTTCCTCGTGAGGAACTTTCTTATATGACAGCTAAACAAAGCATCAAATAAGTTTCTGAAAACATATGAAGGTCCCACCTTTTCCAGCTTTACTCAGTAAACAACACACACATTTACGTTGGTCTGCTGCTCATTACGACATCTAATGGTGGCGACTGTTACTGTAAGCTTACTGAATATGAATGCTACATATCTTGATGTTTATTATATGCACAGTGACTGTAATTGGTTCTATATCTAAATGAGCACAGAGGTCAAATGAAAGTGACGGTGAGTGGACATCTTATCAGCTGATCTACCGTGGGTGAGGCCATCACACCCTTGTACTGTATGTGATTTTCCCTTTGCTATAGTAGGCTTTATAACCATTGTTTTGTTTCATTGTATCTTCTTCTTTTCCTTCCTGTCTTCCTCAAATATGTGTGTTATACATACATACACACTGTATGTAGTAGGAGCCTACTTCCACATGAGTCCCATGTGGCTTTATATGTATGCTATAAATACCTATGTACTAATATCTAGCTTAAATGAGTTTCTGGTATCATTTGATCTGCTAATTATAGATTGTTGAGGAGTTTATTAATTTCATTTTTATTATTTATTTATTAATTTGCCCATTTAAATGCAAATGGGGTACTTTTACTTACTGGAACATTTTTATTTTATGTTATGTATACTTGTTGTTACCAGTTACTGTGCTTTTCATTATCTTGTCTAAGCCCTGCAAGACAATGTGTTTCCAGCTTTATGTTTGGCCGGTTCCTGTTCCTCCAGCATTTTTCAGCATTACTGCCGAGCACAAAGCCAGCTCCATAAAGACCCGCCTGCAAAGAATCCTGACCTCCGTCCCATACAACACCTTTGGATTGAAGTGGAACTCCTATTTTTAACTATCTATTTTTTTTTTAGATACTGTATTCATCCCACAGTGGGAAATTCTTTCTCTGCATTTGACCCATCCCTGAGGAGCAGTGAGCTGCAATTACATTCCGACAGTATCTTGCTCAAGGATACTTAGACTCGTAGACTTGCAGGGGCTGGGGATCGAACCCCCATTCAGTGTGCAGATGTTTCATGTGCATGATGTTGATTTTTTCTTGCACCCAGCAGGGACTGAATGTGCTTGTGGATGAAAATGGATATGGATAATACAATTTTAGCATCCATCCCAAAATCTCACTGTTAAATTCTGTGTGTGCCTCTTTCTGTTTTCTCTGTGCTCTTTTTGTCCATTCAAAATGCAGACAAACAACTCAAAGAGCCATAAACAGAGAAAACGAAATAATGATGAAACCAAAACAATCCAGTTGAATCAACTGAGTTAGTGAACCGTCCCTCTGCCTGCAGACGACTCACACTGATATGACCTGCAGGGGGCAGTGTTGCACCTGTTGTCCAACATCCTGAACAAAGGATGGGAGTGTGTAAAGTTTGGTTTGACAGTCACCATGTTTAGCTCTACAAACTGTCACATTTCAAAACTTACAGAAAAAAATAAAAATTATTCTCTGCCCTTTATTTTTACATTTAAATTAGCAGCGATTGATTATGTCCAAATGAGTTGGCTTAATGAGTAATTAGACACTGATTCAGAAAGTTATCAATGGCAATGTCATCAGTGACACACAGACAGTGAGTTTACTGAAGACATTCCCCCACCACCCCACTTTAATTGCAGTCATTACAATTAGCACCCAAGCACGCATCGTAAGTCGTCCTTAAGTAGACACGATAACTCAGTCAACACTTTCAGGATAAGTAAATGGAGTAAAAGAGTGAATATAAATACTATACAGGCATGCACCAGGTAAAAGGTTAAAGGCTGACATTTGATGAATAAACAGGGGTAAGATGTGGGGGTGGGGGTCTTAGCATGCTGTTCAGCTTCCAGTTCATCAGCAGGACAGAGTAATGAGCTAATTGGAGGATCCTGATTTAGGATCTCGGGTCTGAAGCAGAATCCACTCATATCACCACTCGTGTGAATATTGATGCAGCCAATGTTTCTGAATGGAACTGGACATCAGAATTTAAAACTTGAGCACAAACTATAAGGTTATGTACAAGAATATGACTGCAAATAGAATTTCAGCCTCACAGTTGTATGACCTCTGCTGACCAGTTACGCTGCTGGTTAAAAGAAAGGAGAATGAGTCAGACTCCTTGTATGTGTAATAAAGCTGATTCTCATTGAAGATGAAGAAACTACAAACTCTATTCTAAAATACTTGGTTTGTCAAAGACAAAAATTTACATTCATACAAAGTACAAATATTATTTATTATAAAGACGATGCACCACTTTTTTAAAACTTTGTTCAACTTTTTTTTCTCATTTTGGAATTAAAAATGTTTTGTTTTTACTATTGAATAATTCAAACACTTTAATTGTGTTACAGCCAATCTTATAACTGTAGCCCCCTGTTAAATTTCTGATTCAGTACAATCTATAATTTGTAATTATACCTTTGTCATAATATATTCCATTATCAATCTGTGCATTAACTATATTTACTAATCCTTGCAGGGTCGCAGTGGGCCTGGAGCCTATCCCAGCTGACATAGGGCGGGAGGCGGGGTTCACCCTGGACAAGTCACCAGTTCATCACTGCGTCACACATAGAAAGACAAACAATCATTCACACTGACATTCAAAATTTAGAGTCAGCTCATCACTGTGACAGGAAATCGGAGCACTGGGAGGGAACCTTAGACACAGGGTCACAAACACTATGTCAAAAACCTGAATTATGTTGCTAGCCAGTTATCTTGGTGGCTTTGCTTGCACACACATAACCCCACATAATCGTCACACTTCTGTGTGAGCAGAACAACAGTGGAGAACCCAGAGACAGACTGAGGCTGAGCTCATACAGTTCAGTGATTTTAATAAACAAAATACAAAAAGGCTCATAGGAGGTGGAGACAGGTCCAAACCAGAAGAGCTCTTTAAACAGGCAAACAATATGATCCATCAAACAGGGAATGAAATATACACAAGGAAGTGGAAGACACAGGAGGTTAGAAGCAAATCCATTAAGTTAGCTGGATAATTATAACTGTTATGTGGAACAGACCCCTGTCTTCTACCTTTCTTGGCTAAAAATATACTGAGCAACAGTAGAAACGCATAACTTAAAAACCCAATATTTTCCTTTCATTAGCCCTAATCTACTGAAACAAACATGTGATACATAGAAATGACTTTTTTAAGTACCCACAACCAAATCATGTTAAATCATGAATAACCATCATTTAGTCATAACATAGAAATAACAGTCATTGGTGCATTTCAGAGTAAACGATGGTGTTGGTGAGAGTTTTTTCTGCATGATTGAAAACACCTGGTCAAGGCAATAAAATCCTGGGTCTAATTAATGTCCTACTGAAACAACTGATGATGTCACGGCTTCCACAAAACTTACGTGACCAGACAGTTGGGATGCTGATGATGATGACGCAGACACGTGTAGCACAGATGTTACAGATGTTATGGCTCATTGCACAGAGGAGGCAGATCACATTTAGTGACAAGTCCAGATTTAACTTGCACAGAGCTGATGGTCGTAGGCGTGTGTATCGTCATCACCGTGGGGAACGCTATCATGCAGCATACATCCAGGAAGTGGATCGTTTTGGTGGTGATGTCATGATGTGGGGAGTCATTGCTAATGGATCATGGTCAGACCTGGTCCACATCCACGGTACACTGACAGCTTTCCATTACCGAGACACGGATACATGTCATCCCCAGGATACAACAATCAGGCATCACCTTCATGCGTGACAATGCCAGACCACATGTGGCTCATGTCTGTCAGGAGTAGCCTACCTGGACCAGAACAATGTCGCTGTCCTTCCTTGGCCAGCATATTCACCAGATCTCAACCCAATACAGCATCTGTGGGATGTTCTGGATCACCGGGTGAGACAGAGAAATCCTGCTCCAGCAACACATGAACAACTTGTCACAGCACTACAGGAAGAATGGCATGTCATCCTACAAGTCCAGATTATCAATCCCATGCAAAGGAGATGTGACACTGTGATAAATGCTGGAGGTGATCACATGTGTTACTGACAGTTGTTCTCTGTCTCACCATCCACACTGTTTGCCTTGCAAACACTAAGGCAACAACAAAATATTTGTACAAAAATGATTTTTCTGTATGACTAAAGGGTGAATAAAGATGTGTGAACCATGATTTGAACCAAAAGTCTCACCAGATACTGAAACAAATGTGACACAATTAATCACCAACAATGACTTGGTTGCTAAGGAGAAGATGCGGATGTTTCACATACATCTTCAACATGGTAGCATAGAAAATGTTATAGGGATGAGTGAGTTTGCCATTATCTGTTTCTGTTCAAACATAAAATACCGGTATCCATATCCGTCTTCTGAATGGAAGGTGCTCAAAACAGAACTGGGAGCTTGACATTGATTTGAATTGATCAAATATATTTATATTAAACCTTTTATAAACTATTTCCACGTCAGCCTTAGAATTGAACTTCAATCAATGTTTTTAATCACAAGAATAAGAAGAACCGTTTACAGAACCATGTTATAAACTTCAGCTACTCAGGGAAGATTTTCCATCATTTCCTCCTGAACTTGAAATAAGGTATTGAATAAAGCATTTTTACAGAACATTATTATGTCAGAGCAACGCTGACCTTTGGGATAATAAAAGTTATCACTTTGTCCTTTTAATCTTATTAAACATTTGTCATAATTAGTGTGTGAATCACACAAAAGCATGTTTTGTGAGGGTGACCACTAACATTTAACATTCATTTAATTGGACGCTAGTGCAAGATGTAATGAAAGTCCTCCAGGCTTTCCAGATATCACGTTCCTGAGAATAGGACAGATGAGTGATCACAGGGACCTTGACCTTTGACCATCAAAATCTAATCAGTTCATTCTTGAGAAATTATCTCTAGATGATCCTGAGTCAACAAGTTCATGGGATAAAAACATGATGTCTCACTGTCTTAGATGCAGAGGTATAAAAAGCACCACTGACTCTCTGAAATGTACTGCTTTTACTTTAATCTGCAGTGTCGGGATTTTAAATATGCCTGACTTACATGTTCATTTGAAAACAGGACGATCAACATCTGTTGCATCTCCTACAACTGGAAAAGAGCATAATGATAGTTCTTCTGATTCCGTTTAGTGTGTAGCAGGGGCGCAGCTAGGATTTTTTTAACTCAGGGGCCACAAAGGGACCACATCTTACACAGAGGGGTCAAGTATACTGTATGTCCAACATCCATGCACATTTCCTTATTCAGTAAGATATATATATACATTTTATTGCTTGTTTGCATTGGCTCTATAGTTTTCGGAAAAGACACACATGACCTTGTCTGGCTTCTGCTCTCAACTGTCCCGTCCGAAGAGGATTAGGGCCACATGAAAAAATATTTGTTAGACTTCTAACTATAAAATCAGTCTAAAAAAATGTTTTCTTGTTTTGAAAGTCAGGAAATAAGTCATTCATTCATTATCATTAATGAGATGCTGAATTCAAGTCAGGACTCACTCCCATCATATTCTTTCAAGCAGTAATTTAATGTACTGAGTGATGATTGTGGCATAACTGAAACATTATTTAACAAATGTATGTGAGAACCATTGACCGTAATGAATTGAAGCATTAGCCAACAACATTAGTTAACTACCTGGTGATAACTACCTAAGTTAAGACAGCAGCAAGTAAATGTTCTTTCACATGTTAACACAAACTAATGTGGGGGATCATAACTCGCTATGAAGCTCCTGTGGGGGATGGAAACACTGCATGCTTCTGCATGACTCTGTGCAGGTGTAGCCTTATACCACGTTCAATCACATCAGATTTACCGGCTTCCCACCACTGCTGTGTTCATGTCACATCGGAATTACCAATTGTCACTTATAAATAAGATTCCCATTGACATCCAAGTTGCATCAAAAGTCATAAACATGGGACTCCTTGCCGAGTGATGAACCCAGAGAGATTTTTTATCTGACTCAGCAGTTTATCTCAAGCTTTTCAATGTCAGACAAAGTTAGCAACTAGCTGAACAAAGTAGAGCATCAGGTGGACGGTGATAAAGAATGACTATATGGTGATAATATGACGTGTGCTCGACTCATTCTACTGGTAAAGCACTAAACAGGAGAACAGTCAGATCAGGGAAATAATTCCAAAAAGTGTCAGGCAGAGGCAAGATAAGCCACAAGCTGGAGGTCAATAAACCATGGAAAGCTCATTACCAAGGCTGGAACGCATGAGTCACTTTCTTATGTGGTCTTATATCGGATAGATATCTGATTCATGGCCGTGAAACATGAATGAGAACGGTCAGATCTGAATTCATGTGGCTTTTTGCGTATATGCATGAGACAGGGGATATATGTGTAAATGCATGAGACAGGGGATATATGCGTATATGCATGCAGGGGAGATGACAACAACAATGCAGATCGTCAGCTGTTCATGTGATCCTCCAGAGCAGAATGCATACATTTGCTGCTAGCGCGTCCATTTTGGTTTAAATACCATGAGTTGTCTCACAAATATGACGTCTTTTGTTGGTGGTGACAAAGATGATGTGCAAAAAACGCATCAATGTATGCATGGCTGCTGTTTTGGAGGACAGATGCATTCACATTAATAGACAGCTAGATAGAGGAGACTGTAATTATGAATGTGAACCGTCAAGCACAAGATATAAATACATTAGAAGGTAAGGCTAACAAGACACAGGTAAATTCAATCAGAGGGAAAACACACAGCAGGAAAATAAAACAGGAAACACTACAAAATTACTGAACCAACAAATAACATAAGCAACATAGTTTGATGAGGTGTGACAATAGTGAGAACAGACAGGACTGCATGCAGGTGAAAACTTCACTAATATTCATATCTTTTATTTAGGGCCAGAGGGCCCCTGGCCGCTACTAGAGGTTTCAAATGCTCTACTGATGCCCATAGAAAGCACTTATGACCAACATTATGAGGTACCCAGCGCTCCTAAATACCATTTCAGAACTGGGTTTTAGGTGCAGACTACTTGTTTTCATATTTGGCAGCCTAGGTCATATTCACATGCTGGTCATTAGAATGTTTCAACAACTTTAGATGTCCCCAAAAAGGGACTAATTTACTATTATATTGTGCCGTCTCTGCTAACATTGGTGGAGATGTTGCTACCGATACTCCTGAGAGCTGCTGTATGATTTGTATTGAGGGCCCATGTCATGTCATCTGGTTCAGGATGTCATGAATTTACAGCATCTTCAATACTTAACTGGTGTCCTACTGTCTATGTAGACATAAAATATTATCATAATAATGTATTTGTCAGCCTAGTGGTCTCTAGTGCCTGCTTTGGCATGTGTCTGTGTCTGTGTTTGCAGCCCAGTCACCATACAGCACGTTTTATATTGTGTTCAAATTGCATGGATGTGAGCTGACTCTCTCATCACGAGGATGGGGGTGGGGGTGGGGGGTTGTCGTGGCGTGACTGAGGGTGAGACAAGACAAGAAAGGAAAATATGACAGTAAAGATTAGAAACACACACACACTTTCAAGTTCATCTTACCTTCGAATATAAACTCACATGACTTTGCAGTCATTTCATGTGTGCCCTATTTAATTTGACTTAATTACAATTCACCTCATGTAACAGCAGTGCAGCTGGTGGAGGAAAAGGAGTTCAAACAGTACACAGTTATGACAGAATCTCCACAGAGATTACAGAAAAAACAGACTGATCTCACATTAATGTCAACATTAATAATCCAGGCTTTTATCAATGGTTTTAACAACTAGCTAATATTGATGCAGTCTACACAACAGTCCTGTATGACACTGATCAGCAGTTTCAGCATTCTCTGATGATGAACCAGAGAGAGCAGCTGATTATCATTTCATCTCTGTAGCAGGAAGCTGTGACACTTCTAAATATTTCACAACAACCCTCTAGAAGGAGGATTATTTAGCACCAGCTGCTGCAGATGTTTGCTCTGATACCCTGAAATCATATTTTAACTTTCTTTTGTACCGCAGTCACTCTGTTTTGTCCAGAGCATTGGGAATTTTAACCTCCTGTGTCTCTCAACTCCTCACGCCGTCACCTCTAGGTGCCATCTTGAATCTTGAAGCGCTTTTACAATCCAGCTGATTTGCAGCAGCCAGGTCAGAGCTGAGTGGCCAAGCGTGACGTCGATTAACTGGTTTGTTGTGAAGGAAGTGTGTTCCAGCACGTTGTTGCAGTCACAGAAAAATGTGTAAACCAGTGTTAGCAACTGAAAGTGATGTGGGATTCACTTCCTGCATGAACAGATAATTTCACACGGTTGAAGTAATTTTCTCCTCAAATTCAGTGTTAATTTCTTGTATTTGACCTTGTCTTTTTAGCAGTGCAGGGAGCTCAGTTTCTTCATGAAGTAGCTCACCTCTAAATGCACTATATGGCCACACTTCAATCTCCATGACACATCTTCCTTTTCTAAACAAATCTGTAATGGAGCTCACCTCCACACCTACTGCCCTCTATTGGTAGCAGTTCTTCTTCACTCATCTCCCTGATGAACACCTTGATTAAGGAAGTGAATCATGCACAGTGCATTGAGGGCCTGCAATGATCCAGATCACCTCCAAAATCGAATGATCTCTCTCTTCAAAAAATGTCAACAAAATCTGTTCTTAATGTTTTGAGTAATTCTTCTGACAAACCAAGACCAGACTAGGGTGAAAACACTTCCTCCCTGGTGGAGGTAAATAACAGGCAAGCTCAGAGAAATGAAGAGAACTTATAAAAAAACAACAACAAAGGTACAATGACGAACAGTCAGACTAACAAGGCACAGGACAAACTAATCAACAATCAATAACGGTTGGAAGGAGCCAAACACACCAAGTGTAAACAAAAGCAAAGGGGAAGTGAACTTGAATTAATAAAAAGTGGTACACTTTCTCAACTGAAAATAATACAGCACAAATGTATTTAACATCTGCAAATGAATGTGCATTAATAGTAGCTGAGCTCAGATGAGAGTCCTTCATTCTCCAGTGATACAAACACAGATCAGAGGAATAAATCCTGTCACAATTTAATTTCCTCTGGCGGAAATCATTCCTGTTTACAGGTGACTCCATGACCCTTTCAGTCATCATGCACAATTAGAGAAGGGGGAAATGAAATCAGACCACATTGTGCTGGAGGTTGAGACAATCAGAGGTTTGACTGGAAACTGGGTCATTTATTCATTTATCAGCCAGTGTTTTCATATTCTAGACCATAAGCATCTCTGCAATCATTCTTCATTTCTCCAAAAGTGGTATCAGGACAAGGCGAGTCTGACAAAACAATCCTGACATGTTTGGAGATACTTAACATGATGACATTGTTAATGTCGTCTGTAGATTATAAGATGTTATCTGAATGATGAATGGCATTCCTCTGGCACTTACTACCTCTGAAACTCTTCTGAATATTGCATCATTTATAACATTCATGAAATTTAACACAGAGCATTTGAATTATAAAACATGAGCCACAACATTTGTCACTTTTTATGAGTTGGATTTCATTTCAGTAATTTTGCCTGTGTGCCAGTGTTAAAGGCTCAGCTGTGCTGGATGTGGGCGTACCACCATGATGACAATAACGAAGCAACTTCTATAAGGGAAGAATAACATGTCATAACAAGGATGATAACTCTATACAGCTTCAGCAAATATTCTCCATCTGGAGGCAGTTTCTATGCATCTATTTTCGAAGACACAATAATTCACATTTAAAATGGACAGCTGAAAAACAAACAAACACTGAAGCAGTTTAATTGAAGCCATAATTTGCAGTGTCAACATAACAAGTGTTCAGATGGTGCTACAGGTTTTATTAAAACATTTCTACATAAAGATACAATGAAACACAAAACACTCATTCCAGTCCTGTGTCGCTGCAGTCAGTTTTCTGTTATCTCTTTGTATATCCCAAATAGTACAAGCTTTCCAAGTGATTTCTTTATTATGTGTTGTAAGGGTTTATGATCAGTGCTTAGTGTGGACCAGAAACACAGATGGTGCTCAGGGGGAGAGAAAAAGGTTACAGACTGCATCAAAAATCCACAGCACATGGAACACTTTGACAACATAGGTGCTACTAAAACAAAAGAAAACCACTCTGTCATCACAAAGAGGGTATCTGTTCACATTTTTTTAATTGGAGCATGTACAATAATGAGTCAAAGTTTCTCTCTCTCTCTCTCTCTCTCTCTCTCTCTCTCAGTGTTCTTTCCATTCCAACTGTGGATAATACTATGAAGTTAAAACTACTTGTATTTAAAACCATATAAAAGCAAGCAGGCTAAGAAACTGAACAAAATTATGTCTGTCTGTCTGTATAGATTAGATAGGTGCTGTCTAGTAACTGGATATAGTGGTGTATACATTGGATATGGTGGTGTATACATTGGATAGGTGGTGTATACATTGGATATGGTGGTGCATATATTGGATAGGTGGTGCATACATTGGATATGGTGGTGTATACATTGGATCGGTGGTGTCTAATAACTAGATTGGTGGTGTCTAGTAACTGGAAATGGTGGTGTACAGTTTAGGTTGGCCTTTGAATTAAACACCTCTCCATACTTGTGTATTGCTGCTCTCCCATGCTCTGCAGCTGATATCTGCTATGTTATCCCCTCTGGGGATCTTGTGAGTGTCTGGCCGAAGGATTAGTATGTCTGTATGAGGTAATGATCAAGTCAGCATCTCCATTATTTCCCTCCATCAGTGGTTCACAGATCTCAGCTCAGCTGTGCTCTGTCAGACTCTAGTCAGACTCTAGTCAGACGTAAGTATTGATTCGTGATCATTACCCCACATGAAATACACGAAAGAAACCGGACAAGTGGGAAAACATTCTCACCACGTCACTGTAACATCAGTGTGCTCTGACAGCAAATTCTCATGTGGATCTTGAAAAATGGACCCTTATGTCGTCTGCTGCTCCCTGAGGATTGGTTACAGGCCTTTAATCAAACATCAGACAACATAAAGTATTCTCTGTATTCTTTTTATACCTGTGGCAAGAAGAAGAGTTATGGATTTATCTATTTTCCCCTGAAAGCACTCTGGCCACATTTCTGAAAACATCTATTACTAAGGTTAGGAACATATGAACACTGTTGGAGAAGTTAACATTATAACATGAAATGTAATTTGGTAAAATAGTGGTTTAGTTTTATCCATTTCAAACATTATATTTGCTTCAAAATGGCACATGACATTCTTCCAGCAAAAATCTAAAGGACATTTGTGGCTAATTTCCTTTAGAACAACTTGGGAATGGTTTTGTTGGTACGAGCGGTTCTGCAGAGCTGAGTGAGGGGAGATGCAGGGTAGGGTGATAACTTTCTAATCTCAAATTTGAATCAAGGGCCATAGCTCCATTAAAATAGTTTTGCAGCAGTATGTTTAAACTCAAATGTAACATATATGATAAGATAAGATAATTCAAGATAGTCCTTTATTAAGATAAGATAAAATAAGAAGACACTTTATTCATCCCGCAAGTGGAAATTCTCTTGTTACAGCAGCATAGAACACAACATCAATACACTATAGAATATCGCAGCAAAGAACAAAGTATAGGCAGGTAAAGACATAACAGGTTAAAGTGACAACATGTTAAAGTGACAGTTGCAATAAATAGGTTACTAGCACTGTGAAAATATGTACAGAGGTAGAAATATGTACAGACATTACAGTGCAGTGTATGTTTGGTGGGTTATGACTGTGACAGTGATGTGTTGAACAGTTTAATGGAGGTGGGAAGGAATGATTTGAGGTGTCTCTCAGTGGTGCAGCGGGGTATCATCAGTCTGTCGCTGAATGTGCTTCTGCAGCTGTTAACAGACTGAAACAGTGGATGAGAGGGATTGTCCATGATGTCCAGGAGTTTATTAGTCCCACAACAGGGAAATTTGCATTGTTACAGAGCAGTATAAGTAAACAAAAAGAAAGAAAAACACACACTTTGTGGTGGGGGATAATAAGTTGTTGGTGACATCTGATGATTTAAGCCTGTTAAAAGTCATATCTAAAGTTGCCTTCATTAAATCACATGAGTCGAAGTCATCCTGACCTGAACATCGTATCTCAGCTGATGTAAAACACAGACTTAACAAAGACAGACTTAATCTGAACCAGAGAGCAGCTTTGACTTTAAAGCTGAGGACAGACTGCATAAGGAAACTGTGTGATCATCGACTTGAACCTATTTTTGGCCTGCAGGCTTTTTTGCTCCCCACAGAGGCGTTAACTGCTGTGCTGTTTGCATTTCTTTCATCTTTTTTGACCGAGCAGAGCGGGCTCAGAGAACAGAACAAGGCCTAATGGGCTCCAAGAACTCGGCTCAGACACTTTGATATTAAAACAACAACCACGACTTTTGTTCTTTGTTTCCCTCTGTCAGACATTTTTTGATAAGCTCAAGCCCTGACGTCTGTAAGTTAGTGAACAGTTCTCCTCTGTTTAGCACCCTTGGGTCTGTTGTTTGGAGTGCTTTGATTATGCAGAAGATGTTTCTGTTTGTTTTCACTTTGTGCGTGTGTTAAGATGTGGATGGGAGGACATGGAAAACAGCCTATGTGAGTTCTGATGCATGTGTAGCACTGTGGGGGTTCAGGCAAACGTCTAGCTGTGGGCATCAGAGTGTGTGTGTTGCCAATGTCTTCCCTTAAAATGAATGGTGTGCTGAACGCAGTCTTTATGGTTGTGCTTTTGCTACTCTAG
This sequence comes from Chaunax sp. Z400, assembly GCA_037577475.1. NCBI lineage: Eukaryota > Metazoa > Chordata > Actinopteri > Lophiiformes > Chaunacidae > Chaunax > Chaunax sp. Z400. The sequence continues at coordinate 18,132,794 of CM075203.1, read as the reverse complement.
CAGCTTCTGGTGTTATAGATGACATTCAGGATTTTACTGACTTTATTGACCATACCCTAGTTGAACTAAATATACTGAATCATCATCAGTGGCTTTTAACATTTGAGGTCATCTTACAGGTCACTGAAAGCGCCGCTGTCAGCTAAGCTATTATGTTTTCAGGAAGAAGTTCCACATCAACAATCCCATCAATACTCTTACAAAGGAGTTGACTTTCTTATGTTAGCTTCCAATGCAAATGTCTGCCAAAGTCCCAATGACTATACTATATCATATATTATATATTATATCATCATATTTTGATGTACACTACCAGTCAAAAATTTGGACACAGTTTCCCATTCAAGTGGATGGGAAACTGTGTCCAAATTATTGACTGGTACTGTAGGTAATTATAATAAACAGTACACTCCTAGATCAGGCAATAATGGTGTCTTTTAAAATCGGATACCTCCTCAGTTACTTAAAATATGACGTTAAATTTTCCATCGCCATATTTGCTTTGAACAGCATGTTGTGAGGCTCCAGCAGTGCTACATGTCCGTCATTGGCTGTCTTACACCTTTAACACAGTCACAGAGCAACATCTTCCAAAATCAGGCCACGAAACAGTGAGTCATGTATGTTTCAGCAGCAGCAGCAGCTGATGAAGACGCCCAAACAGGCTTCCTCTGAGGTCCACAGCTCCCCTGCCAAACTCCCACCCCAGGAAGAAGAGAGAGATCAGCAGCGCCCACAGACGTACTTCAAACGAGACGCTGCTCCAAACTCCACCCCTATAGATGAAAACATTTTTATTATGCTTCCCCCTTCCAATATTTACAAAGGAGAAGTAACTCATTTGTCAGGCTGACCTAGGCGATAAATAAAAAAATACTCATGTGTTCCTTACATCTTTGTTCACCATCACTGGCAACTGAAAGGATATGGTTGAGTTTGAAATCAAGTACGACGCACAAGAAGCTTCCCCTCAACTTTAAATGACTTCATCTTAATTTAGTACTTCCTTTGCTGTGTCCTGTGTCTCTGTAGCTTTTACCATGCAGGAGCTAAATAAAGATCAAACACATATTCAACAACACCGTAAATATGTGCATTTATGTCTATGGATTATGTCCTGAGAAAGTATGGATAATATGTATTAAGGAAAGTAATAAAAAAAAACTCATGTGGAGCCCATGACACTTTAGGGTCTGTGCCAGTAGCAGACCCATTGGCAGGAGGCCAGTCCTTTCAGGGGCCACACCCAGCTGAAGACCCTGGGGGAAAGGGGTGAAACAGAATTGCTCATGCTTGTGAAAGAGCACCTCTGGAGTCACGTTATGAAGGTCAAACTATCATGGGACTGTTGCTTTTAGGTGCAATGACATAATGGGGAAACTGAGCTTCATTAGCAGAGGTTTGCACTCTCTGAAGCTTTTCGTTCCAGGCCTATTATTCCGCCCCGACGTCTGTCTGAACCCAATGAAGGCGTGATGGGGTGTCCATTTGTTCCTCCTCTGTGACGCCTCAGGAGGTAGTAACAGCGCCGAAACAGGCGTCTGTATGAATGAAGTGCCCCAGCGTTGCGGAACGGGTGTGAGGTTGTGGTACTATGTCCAGGTGTGTGACCTGGATTTAACTATGCGGTGGAAACAGGAAGTCCATTATTTGAAGAACAAGCACAGAAAATGACCGCTAAACTGGGGAGATAGTGAAATATAACAGGTTTTGTGCTGTTGTGTCGTACATCACGCTCTTACCATTGGGGAACGCTGGCATACATTATGAACGCACACACCAAGGTGTCGTTGTGACGCCTTGGGCTGGTCCAGTTTGAACGCTCCGTAGGGGTCACATAGAAGGGGATTAGTTTCGGCGCTGTTGCGCAACGCCTGTCTGAAAGTGGCTTGAGCCTAGTTAATCATGACTTCAACATTTGGGATTCAACAGAGGACATATTCACTGCTGTGACTACTGAGTGTCTTTGGTTTGTCCCGTTAACGGCAGACATACAAATGAAGAAGACATGAACATCATTAATCACTCCCTATGATGACCGAAACAACTGGATCATTGATTTGATCATTGATTGATTAATGCAGTATTCTACTAACACATGTACATTACTGTTCATCAAGCACTGAACGCAAGAATTCATGATAATTCATGAACTCTTACCATAGAGTGTTTCCTTTTTTTAACTTTGGAAACAGCTGTTTCCCACTGCCAGTCGTCATGCTAAGCTAAATTCCCACTGGCATTTGCTCCATACCTAAGATACCATGAGAGTGGTGTTGATGTTCTAACTTTGTAATAAAATGGGCAACGTTTCCATAATGACAGACTATTGCTTTGAATGGACAGGTTATTTGAGACGAGAATACTGCTGTATTACTATATTATATATTTACACTATATATTTTTCTCCAGGACACTTCAGATTCATTCACTCTGTTGAAAACTCAAAGATCACACCCTCTGGGTCAATAATCAATATGACTACAGCTACCACTGTGCTGTTCTATCTGGAACATGCAGCTTTATTTTGTGACATTATGATGTTTTTCATGCTCATGTCTCCTCTGATTGAAGAGGATGTGATGTCAGCAGATATTTTTTTCCATAAGCTGAACAGACGGACCCAAATGATCAACACTTCAGAGGCCTACAGTCTCCCTTCACTGGGCAGAAAGTCTGTGGGAGAGTAAAGCTGAAAGAGAATTTGAAACTTGCAGAATCCCCTGCAGCCCTGAGTTGTGTGGAGGCATGGCGTTCATTCAGCAGACGCACAAGGACACGACTGCTTTATTGTTTGAATTTGAATGTTTTTCTAAAGCTGCCTCGCTGCGCTCCGTGTTTGAACCAGCACAAGTCATTCTCCACACGCCCACAGTGGCCTGGTGGATTTAAAGCATGACTTCCACAGTGGAATTCACACAGTTATGAAAAAGAATAGAGTGCCACACAAAGAACTTTAATTTCAATTTAAATAAGTCAATTTAATTACAAGTTGGAAAACCCATATTGTGCCTGACTTGATTTGATTGTAACGATACCATCAGCATGTTAAATTTTAAAGATTTGATTGAGGTAAATAGCAAAACTCATTATATTGAAGAAAAATAAATAAGATTTCAGCATGATCAGCTTTAGATGACATTAAATTAAACATTCTGCTCTGTGCCTTCAGTCCTCTGCATCATTCCTTTTAAAAATGAAACTTCTATGTCAAACATTGTGTAATTCTGCTGCTGTGTGTAACAATACGCTGTTCTTCTAATTTAAACACCCATGAAATTCCCACAGCGTGCTGTTGTGCCAGATCTTTCTGGGTCACAAGAAAAGCATTTCCAACCCTGGAACGTTGGAGGAGAGATATATTAAGGGCAAATAAACCAACCTCTGCAGAGTTTAATTTGTGTGCTGTGGTGGTAACAGCAGAAGACTTGTACACTACACTGTTGAAATTCATGCACTATGCAAGTAAGTATACTCACATGCAGTATACTACATCTGAGTATACTAATGGAAGTATTCAATTTGGGACACAGCAATGGTGTCCATTGCCCTACAGCAGCCATTTCCTCTACACAGTACAGCTCGACTCGACTCTACTCGCCTTTTCTTGCGTTTCCATTTGATAAAAAGTACCTGGTACCTGGTACTATTTTTTCAGTACCTGCTCTGTTATGGTTCCAAGCGAGTCGAGCAGGTACTGAAAGGTCATGTGAAACGTTACAGACCACTGATTGGTCAATGCGTGGCAGGCACAGAGAATCTTGCACAACACAACACAATGGTAGTTGTGTTCTTTCTGTAGACTGATTGAATAATTCACTGTAAGAAAAGACTAAGTTTTATTTAGATGTAAGCAACCTTCACATTGTATAGTTTAGGTGTAAAATTATAGTAAATATCTAAAAGCTCTAATGTTACAATGATTCATTGTTTAATTGTGTTCAATAGTTCACTGTAATTTTATGGGGACATTTTAGTGTTTAGTGTTTAGTGTTTTTTTACAGTGTGCCACAAACAAGATGTCTGATCTGATCAATTCTACATTTCTCTAATTTCTGTGGTTTTCTGTTTCCTCCAGCAGTGATTTGTGTGCTTCTCTCTCTTCTCTCTCCTCATCTTCTCCTCGTGTCTCTTTTACTCAAGCTCTCCTCTGCTGGACCATCCACCACCCCAGCTGTCGTTGCCTCATCAGTTGTTGGATCTGGGTCTGTGGCCCCCCCGGGGCTCCATTATGGCTCATTGCTTACCTGTTTTACAATTCACATATAGTGTCTGTATACTGATTCTTTGGCTAATTTTCTGTGTGTGGTCTGTCCTCATCCACGTCACCATGTTGAGGAGGAGGTTGATTGGTGCAGGAGACACTTTGTGGCACCTCAAGCACACACACCCCATTGTCCACCTATACATGGTCTTTATGTGGTATGGAACTTGTCTTTCAAATCTGTATATTCTGTGATTTTGATGGTCTGTTCTGTCGACGCCACATCTACATGTCTCTGGTCCTGAAACTGTCTCTTCCTGGGGTTTCTACAAATTCTTGGTTGTTTCCTCACTAGAACCGTGGGTCAGAAGGTGTTATTCATTGTCTAAAATGTTAACTCCCACTGAGGCATAGTGATTAATATATAAATGAAATTGATTCGTCTTGACTTCCACACAAATTAGAAAACGTCACATTTAACCTCCCCTCCTAGCTGACACACCCTATTTTTCAGATATCGCGTCTGTTTCCTTTGTTTCATTAAACAGCGGGCTAGAATCCATAGTGAGGCTCAGCTGGTGGTAAATAAGGCCGATGGGCCATCGAAGCCAATTCACTGGTTGTTACATCTATACTAATAAGCTGGTTTTAACAGTTTATACCACGTTTAAAGCAAAAGCCTTAATGAACTCATACAGTGTGCATCATTAGATATGAGAAATAAATTACAGCCTTTCATTTTGTGAAATACCAGACCTCATTTACATCTAAGGCCTTCACTGCTTCACAGCTGAAAGACAATAGAAGATGTCCCCTAACATTGTCTTAAAAACCTCTGCAGACAAATGGAGGAACTTCAGGTGCATGCTAAATGTTGTGCTCTCGTTCTCTCCCAGACACTCATTAGGATGCCTGCACTGTTAGCGATGAGACAGTACACTCTACCCTACAGGTACTCTAGGGCGGATTAAGAACAAACATAGCACACAGTCCACCTGAAACCTTCTTTCTTTGTTTTATTATATTTATGTTGTTACAGCTGCAGTTTGTATGCCGGCTCCAGACTTCAGCCTAGCTGGCACTATTACTTTTTTATTTTTATTTTATTTATTTAACCTTTATTTAACCAGGAGAATAAAACCCATTGAGATCAAAGATCTCTTTTACAAGGGTGACCTGGCCAAGAAGGCAGGCAGCAGCACACGTCGTGAATTACACATAAAACAATACTGTATACAAACAGAAGAAATATTGATACAGACAGCAATAAAAAAGAATATACAATGGAAACATATTTAAAGTGCAGGTCGTTATATTAAATGCATGTAATTAAGCGAAAGTAAGTACAACTACACTGACTAATGGTCTCAGGTTCTAGTCCCTTTAAAATCCCAGCAAAGTCATTCGCAGAGATCAGCTCTGGCATTTTTAGGTCCTTCTGTAGGTTATTCCAAGCAGTGGGAGCAGCAACTTTAAAAGCTCTTTTCCCTAATTCTGTCCGAGCACACGGAACAGTCAGGTGCAGGGCATTTTGTGAGCGCAGTGCATATATATTTTGACTTCTCAGTAAATATGCAGACAGGTATGAAGGGACCAGTCCTAAAAGAGATTTACAGTAACTTAATATACAAGACTTTTTGAGGCCAGCAGAGCTCCAATCCCCATAACCGCGATGGAGGGCTTTCCAAAGTGGAAGTGACAGCAAACTAATCCATAAAGCTTTGGTACACACTGGCTTTAAGGGCAAATTTACGCATGCAATTAATAAAGTACAGCAGACTAATAGAGCTTTCTGATACAGCTGGTTTCTTCTGGTTGCTCCCTTGAACTGCCAAAAGTCAAGTCAAAAACAGCCTCATACCATATCGGTTCAGTTGATTCTTTTAAAATGATGCATTTAATAATAATAAATATTTTAGCGACAGCATTGCATGCACAACACACACAATCTGCTCTGTGGATCATTTAATTCAAAACACGATCCGTCTCTTAATCCTGCTAAATAACCAGCCCCCTGAACAGAACTGCTCCCGCTGGTGATCCCTCATTAAATCTGTTTGCCTGATAAGTGACTCTAGAGCGACACAGAGACTTATTTGTGTCAGGGAATGACACGGACATCTCGCCACAGCCGCTAAACTTGACCTCTCCATCTGCCGGTGGATTAATGATGTTGCCTTGGACTCCTTGTTGAAGGCATGAGTGAGATCGGCCAAATTATACCTGCCTTCAAACCGGACAGGCATCAGAGACGTGACCCAGAATGAACAGAGACAAATGGCCTTTGCAATATATTACAATTGATTACCATAGAAAATAGCATATAGTCATGAAACAAGGAACTTAAACCTGCTTTAAATGATCTTTGGCAACAGTATAGACATTTCATCACCTTGTAAAATTGATTACGGTTAACGTGTTGATGTTGCTGAGTTAATCCTCTCACTTGTCATTACTGCTGTTCTTTGACCCTCTGAGCTCTATGGACACAGCGGCACATTTTCACCATGTTTGTTTTTATCTTTGTGGTAAAATGGTGCAGAAATGTGGTTTAAATGTTGCAGGATTGTGTAGAATCTCCTCCTCTCCTTCCATATTGTCATGAGATCACACATGACTCAAAACGACCAATAGCACACCAAGACGAGAACTTGAACGTTCCTTTAACTTTTTTGAAAGTAGAGTAAAAGACACTTTGACTCAAATATGACAAACAAACTTTTTTATTTCACATTTATCTACATATTCACTCATATACTGTACATTCCACTGCTTCTGTGAACCTAGGACTTTGGCAAACACATTAAAAGCACAAAGCATTTTATCCAGAGGACACAAAGGTGTGTTTTCACAAGACATGTCAAAACTTGGAATTTGCTCGAGGACAAACGGGAGCCTCATTTTACAGAAAGTTTAGATTGTGCTGTAAATTGTGATATTAGACACAGTATCATGTGCAAGTTCCCTAAAAAGGTCAATTTAACGAGATGTGTAAAAATATGTATGTTTCTTCTGTATTCTGTATTCATTTGGTTTTATTAGGTGTTTGTTCGGGATCAAAGATTTACATCATTAAAAATATATATATAGAATAGGAGTTACCGAGTGTTCTTTCAGTCTCAGAGCTTTAAAAGTGGACGCCCTGACAAATACCTTATTAAATCTCCTCATTGTGTATTTCTGACATCTGTCACTTGTTTTTATTTTGCTGTTTTGCTCATCTGTCCAATGTGATGTTTCTGTAAAATAATGACATCGCTGTGGCGAAGCAGGACTGCTGTTTCTGTTTAATGATTTGTTCTTATTGAAGGCAGTAACTTTATTTTATTTTTACAGTGTTGAATATTAGAATCAGATCAGCTCAATTGGTAAAGCACAGTAGAACTGTGGGGAGCTAAAGAGTCACGTGAGAATTCTTCATCTCTTCATCTTCAAGCGTTCTCATATGACACACATTATCATTCTTTAATTATTAATATAAAAATATTGATTAGTGCTGCATGAAAGTTATGGCTGATTTGTGATGAAGGTGAACAAGATAAAAAGATTTTACGGATAGAGTTACTCCACAGATAACTGAAAGAAATTGGATTACTTGAGTGTATTTGATAAGCTCAGTGGATTATGTTGCTAAGCGGATGACAGAATACACTGTGACAGTAATTTCCACAAACACTAGCCACCAGAGACGAGCTCCCTGACAGCGCTAATGTCATCACAAACACAGGCCGGGACGCCGCTGCCACAGACTGCTTTAAGGAACCATTTTTATTATTATTCATCATGAGTTTTGTAACACACTTGATTTCCAGCTCTTTAACAGTCTATCCCTTTTTAGTTTTTATCCCTTTTTTACATTTTATCATTCATTCTTTCGCAAAACAGCTCAGAAAAACTAAAAGGGAAAGATGAGTCTGACGTTTCTGACTGATATGAATTCTAGTCACACTGGTCCTCCGTAAATCAGACTTGTAATTACCTATATGGTTTTCTGGTGATTTCTATTATCTCGTTTCTTTAAAAGTCTTTTGTTAAGCACACCGTTCTGCACAGAAATGTCCTCATCTGGTATCTGTCATGTAGATTTTCCTTTTCAGGTGACTTAGGACAGTTTATCTGGGGCTGACAGCTCTGCCAGCCTGTAAGAGCCTGGATTTATTTGCAATCAATCAGGGAGGTTTTTCCCATTAACTTGTCATATAGGAAATCATGAAAACAATTGTTTAACCCCCCCCCCCAATCTGCCAGAGAGGGAGTACAGTCAGTAGAATGCAAAAGGCAGCAGTGTGGATTGAACACTATGTGTCATTCCTCTGAAAGATGAAACATGTCAACGCTGCGTTCTGATTGGTTATGGCTTCAAGGATAGCCACATTTACAGACGTGTCAATTACTCCACTGCAGTGAGGGAGGAATACAGAAGCCTTTCATTGTACTCCCCTTGTTCCTGATTTATTGTACTGTAACATCATCACTGTAGAGGACCTGCCCTGTGCTGTGTGTCAGTACATCAGACCCAGGGTCTGTTCTTCATAATGAGGCTGGAAACAGGAAATCAAGAGCTATTCTTATCTCCTCATCTACATATTTCCTTCACTAATCTTGACCAAAGAGCGTGATCATCACTGGATTTCATTTCATTTCATTTCATCATTTTTACACCCAGGACCCATGTTGTTTAGTGCTGCATTCATGACGCATAGGAAATTGGGAAAATACAAGCACAGACTCTGACAAAATGATTTGAACGTTCTTGTGTTGTTGTTTTTTTTGCTCAGAAACTCGTGGAAATTCAGTGCTCTGATTTACCATCTTGACTGGTGACAGTATATTACAAACACTTTCTAACTGATTTATATGAGATATGTTTGCATTCTTAATGTATTTATTAAGTTGCCAGCATTGACGTTTTTGCACAGTTGCCTGTAATAATAGATAATAGCCTACGAGTTCACTCTAGCTTTATTGATATGACCATGATTGGCTATTGATATAGCCAATCATCTTCCATATTGTTTTCTGAGTTGATCATGTGAATACACGTTTTTCAAGTTGAGATTATCATAATCTTGAATGTATCATCGGTACTTGAGTCCGGGATCTGGACCCGAGTACAGGTCTAAAAGAAGGTGTGATCAGGTAAATGGTTGTATAGATAAAATTGTGAATTGTGTATAGATAAAAACCTGGTCTAAAGTAAATGTGCTGTGTTTTCCCTGTTATTCAAAGAGCTCATTATTCAGACTGGTAGAAGTGTCTGGGTTTGTAATGAATTAGCTATGACATCATCTGAATGCACATGAAAATTGAGATTCTCATAATCTTGAATGCATCATCGGTACTTGAGTCTGTGATTTGATATAGCAATACGTAGTTTATCAGTATTGCTAACCTCTCATATTGACAGAGTTTTACTTTACTAGTCTGTATACTACAACAGCATAAGAGAATTCCTGACATTCAGTTATGCTCTTGGTTTTGGTGGGCCCCCCTCTGGCCACCCCTATAAAATAATAATTCTCGAGGCGCCCCTGTAGTCAAGTGTTCATATTTTACTCAGTCGTTTGCTAGCCCCACAAGTCAGTCAGTTAGCTGACTGCCAAATCTTCATTACCCTTGCTGATATTTGCAGACGACCTCTCGAGACCGGAGCACATTGGAATGCTTCATGTCACATCTTATTACTTTAAATTTAAAGGGGATAAAATCAGCAAACTTTCACAAAGTTACAAACTCTGCAATAGAAGTAAGCATGAATGGGAATGAAACAAGTGAAAAGTGAGTGAGAGGGAGAGGGAGTGCCGCCTGTCCCTCTCCGTTGAGCACTGATCAAGAGTACAACATTAGCATTCCACCCCGACACTGAGGCATTACTGAACGTCTAAGCCGGAGCCAATTGATTTTTGCTGCCATTCTCTTTTTTTTATCTTGTGGCTGAAGTATGCAGCTCCATGTGTTTGTCCATCTACTAAACTGAGCTCCTGATGATCCCAGTAAAGCCATAGAACCAGAAAGGGATGATATATTATACATACACTATGCTCATAGTCATTTGCAGAGATGGCACTATCACATTTTTTCTAATTCTCAGGTGGAGGGATGGGTCGGCGGGTGGATTTGTGCATTACTATATGGTGAGGCAACAGTAGCTGCAGGGTTAAACAGGAACATTAAAACAATCTGCTGCTGGCCGCCAAAAGCACAGGCACATTATATGGGACTGGGCTGCGGGGCAGCCTGGAAGACATGCCAAGTTAAACTCCCATTGTGACAGACAGTGCTCTTTAACTATTACTCAAAAGGCTGAGAAATTGAAAGGACAGCGAGCCGCTAATGGAACAATTTGTCTCACTGTGAGAGATTGAATTTCACTGCGCCGAGGCTCGCAACATCGTCTCATCCACCGCCTGAAGTCACCCTCTGTCATGGTTCTGTTTCTCCTGCATATTTCCCTGTAAAACTTATAATACATCAGTATTATAACACAGTATATACAGTATAGTATACTGCGTATATACATTTTACAGTTTACCATGGAACCCAAGCAAGCATTCAGCCATTCACACACACACGTTCGTACAGTGGTGGCAGAGGGTACCATGCTCATCAGGAGCAATAACCATTCACACAAACCACCAACCTTCTGATGAGTGGATGACCATTTTCAGCTGCACCACTAGTCTGTGTAGTAACTATTTTTAATTATATTCAGGGGTGCACATAACAGGTGTGCATGCGTGGTCAAAAATATACAACTACAACTACATTATGTCTGTCTAACAACGGAGAGTTTAATTCATTAAGGTGTGGGTCGACCGGCACAGGACAGAGTAAAGGGGCTTCTTCTAGATAGATAGATAGATAGATATAGAGTATTACAACTCTTTCATGCATGAATTATTAAACGACAGAGCAAGATTTTTTTTCACATATTATCTTTTACTTCTTAGGACATGCAGAGTGATGTTCACTTTTTTTTTCTTTCTTTTATTTTCATAATTTTGAAGAAGTTACAAAAGTGTCCGTTAGACTGGACACCATGCAACCCTGTCACGCAGGAATTACAACAACGCCAATCAGAATTTCTTTCCTAAATGTTTTTATTCCTCTTTAGGCATAAAATAAAAAATAAACAATTCAAGAAATATGAAAGAAATTAAAAACAATGTTCAATGCAATGCAAAAACGTTGAATCTCGTGAATGTTGACCCTGACCCCTTTAGCCTCTCCCCTCTCTCTTTCTACTTCTCACTGCTGTTACTTCCCTCCCCTCTCCGACCCTTATTCAGCTCCTTACACTTGACCCCTCAGCCCCTCCATATCTCCTGCACTTGAGCTCTACAAAATAGAAAGACACACACTGACACAAACATAATGGAACTAATTTAAATAAATTGATTTACAAGGAAAAAAGTTACTGCAGATGAAGTATTTTCAACAACAACAATGTTGCAGTGATTATATGAATTGTCATAAAATATAGCCAGCAATGCATGACGTCCAATTTAGTGGACGGATGATTAACTGTAATTTCCTCCCAAGATAAAATCAAAACTTGGAAATTTTAACAATTGTATTGCTCCTTAGGTGTTAGTTGATGTTACTTTTTTTTTTTTTTTTACCTGCAAAGGTCTTCTACTATAGAAGGAATTGCAAATTATTCCTAAACTGCAGGGCATTTGTTGTCTGCCGTTGGCCATCTTGGTTTTGAAGAATTTGTGGTGCACTTACAGCAGTTGCCCAGTGGGTTGCAGTGTATGGGATGACTCCCCAACATCCACTGAAGTGGCTGATGTCCAACAATACCATCAAAACCCATGCATATACTAGAAAGTGGCTATTAAATAGCTGTCCACTGTAGTGACCACTATGCGTGAAAGGGTTTAAGTAAAAATTAAGGTAGTAAAACAACAGTAAAGGGTAATAAAGTGGCTAAAGTACAGATTGCACAGTCCAGCCTCTCTATCCTCCCTGCCCCCCTACAAAGCATTTATTTACAGAAAAGAGGTACAAAAAGAACAGAACAGTTGAAGAAGATATGTGGTGAGAATAACATTGTCTTTGTTAAACAAGGGAAGTTTCACAATATTAGATGGTCGGCATGGAGGCAAGAGACAGTTGAAAATATGGAGGCTATTACCTGCAATTCAAATTAAAGTGGCTACAAGTGAAGACAGAGACCTAAAATGGGGGTTCCTAAAGTGGGGGTCGTGACCGATGGTGGGGTCAGGAGATGGTTTCCAGAAATCAAATAAAATGTAATGAATGAGGTGATTAGAAAAAGTCTATTTTAGCCATTTTTACTTTCTTACAAAAGGAGTTAAATTTAAAATAAAACCATGCAAATAAAAATGTGCTGTGTGTTTCAATAACCAGTGCGTGTGCGCTTCATGTTTGCGTGCTCCACCTCTGAGAGTAGCGGGGGTTGCGAGTCTCTGGTGCCGTTATTTTGGGGTCGGGGAGTAAAAATTTTGGGAACCCTTGACCTCAAACATGTCTGTTTCATGCAGCGCAAAAGATGAGCACCAAGCAACATCTTCAGGTGCTCATTTGAGAACCAGACCAAAAAAGTTATGTGCACCCCTGATTATATAGTCACCCTATGAAACAGAACAGAACCTGGCAATTATCTCAGTATATTATTTTTTGTGTCCATCATTACAAACACGTGAGTATAAAATTATGCTCAAGACATTTAGACATTTAATGGAACGTAAATTGTGGAATTGATTGTTTTCAGCTGTAAATTGTTCACTTTTATTTTTGGTAAGGACAGTGGCTCTACAGCTCTACCAGCACTTGGATGGACTATTAGCCGAATCATGAGTAGCTAAACGTAAGAAATAAATACTGGATTTGAGGAGAAAATGACTTAATACTGGTGAAATGATCTGTCGGTGCAGCAAGATAATTTTACTTGTCAAGAAATCTTTTTAAAAAAATTGTTAAGCCTAGAAATAAGATTTAAAAAAAACTATTAAATAACTTTCAGAACAAATTAATTAATCTCATATTTCCAGATCTAAGATCTAAACCTTGGTAAGTACTGATTATTTTACAGTGTACCAGCAGTAAAGAATATGAGGATATGTAAATAAAAGTCCAAAGTAGGAGTTTTAATCTATGTTAAGGTGTTCTTCGTCAAGAAACATCCACCCAAAGTTCTGCTGTGTGCTGATTTCAAACTTAATAAAACATGTTACAGTTTAATTGAAGTCACAGTTGGATTTGGGGTAAATTCAGCAACTAAGATGTTGTGTTTATTCCTACTCTGGGAGGATTCCTACAATGTTATGATGGAAGTGATCGGCGTCTGGAGGAAGCAGCTATAAAGGTGTTACAGTCTGATGATGTTTGACTATTTGCTCAACATGCATGCTTTTGGTGAAGGCCATTATGCAATATGGATTTTGTTGGTTAAGCATATACTTTATTGTGTTTTGTCTCAAAAAAGGTGACTTATCTGGTTGAAACTATGCTATAGGTCTAGCAGTATGATCTTTATGACATATTTGGAGAAGCTATGTAATCAATAATTTTATATCTCCAGACGGATCATTACACATATGTGAAAGTGGTCACTTGAAGTGAACGATGCTACCTGCCACAAAAGAGCATAAGACAATGTTAGCAACAAGCTTGTGGAGTGATTAGCATCTTAAAAGCCAGATAGCTTTTTTTGTGATTCAAATACAGTAAATGTTTTTGGGCACTTTCACATGTGAAAGTCTGCGCCAAAGTTTGGGTTTTTGTCACATTGTATATACATTCGTAGTTGGTTTTGGTTTCACTTTTTTGCAATTTTGCAAGCGCCCTTAAAAACTATGACTCATCCTGTCATCATCTAACTGTCCATCTCACTAAAGTGCATACCTCAATCCTTAATCAATCCAACACATATGTCTAGCTTTCCTGACCCATGCCCCACCACCCCGCAAAGTTGTATGGAGATTGGTTCAGTAGTTCCTGCCTAATTAGGGAAAATGCTGAAAAATGCCCAGTCTCACATTGTTAAGGAAAGTTGTAGAAAATTCCTGAACCTGCCCCACTTTTCAGGTCCGCACCAAATTTAATGGGTTTTTGTCTGGCCCATGCCTCACCCTTTCACAGAAATCAGTTTAACATGTTCACTGTAATTAAGGAAAATGCTGAAAACCAACCTGTCTCACAATGTCAAAGAAATCCTCCATCCAAAATTTAATGGCTTTCTTTCTTGGCCCATGTCCCATCCTTTCACCAAGTTTCATGGGAATCCATACCGTCGTCCTGCTAACAAACCAACCGACCAGCCAACAATCGGGTAAAAACACCACCGGGAGACTTACGCTGGTAATAATTAACAAATTGGAATTTAAAATCTACCGTTTATTGTTGTAAGTGCCACTGAATGTAATGCTGGAAGAGGCAGAGTGTGATACAGTCACACAGTGAAACTAAAGGAACTAAAGCATGACTAATCCTAATGATTAGTTTGCCTCCTTTCAAAAGCGTCTCTAACCTCTGATGTCATGTTGTTGACAGGTGACACATTTGTTTGGCTGACAGAACATGAATATTTATCCTTAACTAATGATGTATAATGAGAGTAAGAGCCAAGTTTGTAACCCACATTTTATTTAATCCTATTTTGTTTGTTTTTATTTTCATCTTTTCTACCTCCATTTCTCCACCTTTCTCTCATTCCATCCCTCCATTCCCTTTAATGCCCACCAGAACAGACGGATTATTGATCCTGTCGTTCCTCAGCACCAGAGCTGCACCATTATCTCCTATCAGAGGCTGTGGCAGCCCTGCATATAAAGAGCAGCCTGACTTTTCGAGGTTCATACAAAGTCGGACTTTTCATGGGAAGATCATGAAGACACAGTCTGATCCAGCTGGACATTCTGGTCCAATAACAATCATTAGGGGGCTATAAGGACACAGCAGAGAACGGGATGACTCAATGTCATATGAAAGGACTGATCAAGACACACAAAGGCTACCAGGACAACACAGCCAACACATGACTGAACCCACACTGATTTTGACAGCACTTTAGCAGGGCAAGGATATTGATATTGGATACATTTACAGAATAATGGGATAGGTTAGTCTACTAAAATACAACATACTTTCAGATTAGGAAAAGGTTGTGGTTTCAGTTAATAAACAGACGAACTGCTTGATTCCACTCCATAAATGCTAATAATAAATGTTAACATGCTCACACTGACAAAGCTGATGTTTAGCAGGTGTAGGTGTAGTCTTAATTTAGCCCGTTAGCATTCTTACATTTTCTGATTCTAACTAAACCCAAATCAAAGTATTGAACAAATCAAAATTTCAATGTTCGATTTCCCATGTTCAGTTTTACTCCAAGTTTTATCAAAATCCAGCTGCTGTTGTGGAATCCTGCTAAGAAACAACCAACAACAAAAATGGCCACACCCCTGTTGGAGTTAATAACCGTATGGTGTTGCTGGTCATTTGGAAACCATTGTGAGACTCTGAACAGTCATGTTTCTTGTCCCATAAAGTTGACTCAACTCTGTTTGACTGAACACTCCGCAACAAGACAAAACCATTAAGGCCATGCTGCCATGCCATATCATGCACCTGTGTTACGATCTCAGTGTTAGCCAAAGGTGTTAAAGAGCCCTGTGACCTTCCTCTGTCTGTATGTCTGTCTCTCTCAGAGTGATTCATGCTATTAAGATCCCAGCATGTTTCATAATGGAACAGAGCCAAAGGGCTCTAGGCTGCCACATATCCTCCATGACAGCCAGTGATCGATGACGAATGAGCGCACGCACTAATGAAACCAGGCAAAGGGATTAGAACAACGCTGCATAACTTTCCAGGCTGTTGATCCATTCCCAGGTCCTCCTCCCTCACTGGAAAATCATTCCTCTCCCCTGAATCCCTCTTCAGTTTCTGTTGGGTTTTTTTCACTCTTGCCTTCTCATTGAAGGATATATGTATATTAAAAACTTTTATTCTACAAGTGGATGAAGAAAAACGTCGTATGAATTAAGGTCGAGCACAAGCTGAAAATATTTAAATTTGAGGAATGAAATTTTGTCTTATTAGGGTTAACGCTGACACAGGTTCCAATTATGCTTAAAGCAGTAACACTTTGATGCTGTGTCTCGCACACTTCCATACTCAAACTGGCCAGTTTGAATGTATAAGCGCATTCACTCTACGAAGTATGTCAAAATGCAATATAGTATAAGTACCTGGATGGCACACTCAAAACAGTCAAGATGTTGAATGTGGAACGATTAACACTTCTCACCATCAATGCTTGCCATCTTGGCTATGTAGCATAAATGGGAGGGGCTTACGAGACTTTTCAAGCTTGAAAAAATGGTGGCAGAGGAGGCGATGGTTATGGCGGACAAAAACAGCAAGATATAAATATAAGTATTATAAGTAATATAAGTATTTCGCATAAAATGGGGAGTGAATTAAACCGTTCATTTTTAGTCAAATGAAAAAGCTGTCAGATATTTTTGAAACATTTGCAGTCCGTTGAATAAATGGTGCGTTCATGTGCTTCTTGGATGGTCCCATTTCTAGAGTTGGGGAGCTGTTCCATCGAACTTGGAGTGTTCATAATATTTTATGTTACAGGTGTCAAACTCATGGCCCGTGGGCTGAATCTGGCACGCCACCTCATTCTATGTGGCCCGTGAGAGCTTGCAAAGAATATAATTTGCTTATAATACAATTCTATGCCGCTTTACAAAAGTACGGTGGCCATAAACTGCATGTCCCACAATGCATCTCGATTTTGTTACCTGTGCACTGAAGACATCTAGCCGCTAGATATACATACATGTTTGTGCTTTATCTAGGCAAGCCATTATGTCCTCTGTGCTATGAGGCAGTGGCAGCGCCCAAAGAATACAATTTACGGCGGCACCTCGACACCAAACACAGAGCCAAGTATGCTAACCTTAGTCCCCAAGAAAAGCAACAAAAAGTAAAAGAATTAAAAGGCAGCCTGCATCCTCAACAGAATTTGTCTGTAAAAATTACAACAAAAAATGATGCAGCAGTGGAAGCTGCTTTATTGTTGCTGAAGAAATCACCCGATATTCAAAGTGTTTTTCAGAAAGTGCATTTTTAAATGTGTGGCCTGACCAGAAACAGGCTTTTAACAATGGCAGCTTTTCAAGACACTATCACAGACCGAGTCAGGGAGCTAGCAGGAAATCTGACGACACAGCTGGCTGAAGAAGCACGCAGTTATCTGGTGTTTTCATTGGCTGTTGACGAAAACACTGATAATACTGATACGGCACAGCTAACCTTTTTTTTTAAGAGGCGTGAAAGTGAACTTGTCAGTGAGGAGCTCTTGGATGTGGCCGCCTGGCACGGAACGACAACGTGGAGGTACATCTTCAATATGGTGGAGAAGTCCGTAAGTAAAATGAAGTTACCCTGGGAAAAGTGGGTGGGGCTTACTACAGATGGTACACCTGCAATGTGTGGCGAGAGAACTGGCTTGGTTGGACTGGTGGAAGAGAGAATGCAAAAAAGTAACTCCTTCCCTGGTGGGCGTGGTTTTGTTTTCTGCATGTCACTAACTCTAATTCACAGGTGGTGCTGGCTGGCATCTACACAAGATGTATTTAACCCTGGTGCAACCATCCACTCTTCATCAGATCGTTCAGTCGCCCAAGTGGTAGTGTTTAGTCTGACCTTGTGTTCTATGTTTTTCTAGTTTGACTCTGGTACTTGTATTAACATTCTCTGTGCTTCCAGGAAATTCCAGCTGCCAGCCTGCTCACCTCTGCCCAGCTCTGGACCCACGCCTGCAGGCCCCTGCCAAACCACTCCACCATCTGCCTCATGTTCAAGTCTTAGATCTCAGCCTGCCTCCCACCACTATCCAAGTCAGTATTCTATTCCTTCATTCAAAGCCTGATTACTGCCCACATCCATTCAGCATCTCTAATATCCCCTCTGCTCTGTAACAAGATTCTCCTGACCTCCACTCTGTCGTTGATTACATTCAAACTGTTTTTCTCTGTTGCTGAATCAGCATTAAACTTGTTAAACCTCCGCCTTTGTCAGTATCCTGCTTTTGGGTCCAATTAGCTCAAACACAATTGTTAACAGGGAGGGGGAGGGAGAGAAGGAAAAACAGCGAGGGCAAACACAGAAAACAATTTGGCCCTGCCTGGCATGTAACACTTCTCCTAACTTCTTATCAGGGTTAATGCTAATAAATAACTTTCCTAACTAATCTAGGTCACTCTGTGTGGACAGAAACTAATGGTTATAACATGATATCATATTGCAAATGACATGAAGGCAACAGAATATGTTCAATACTTTCATTAATGAAAAGTTTCTAATTCTATGTCCACCATGTTTATGCTTATATGACATCAAACTCTGTAACATGTGTTACAAAATTATCATTTTCCAAATTGTTATAATTTGAGGCGGCATTCATAGGAATTGTCCTATTTGGGAACTAATTTTTCCACACATCACATGAATGCACTATTAGACAAAGAAGCACTGGGAGCAAGGCCAAAACATGCTTTTACAAACCACTGCTTGTTTTCACTTCCAGCAGACACAGATCAACATTAGCATTCATCTGGAGTCCTGTTTCTGGATATATTGATGAATATGTCTTCAACTTCTACTCTCCCTTGCTCAATTTGTTATTTAGCGCTGTTTTTAAAGCTAGGTGGCAATGATGCCATCAACATAGGCTACATTGTCTTTGTAAATGAATTATAGTGTTTTAAATTAGTCTGAATCAATCCACTCAGTATAGTCAAGGACAAAGACATGGGTTTGCCATAAATTATAAGGTAACCTCTCAATAACGCACTAATATTTATGAGTATGAATCACAAAATACACATTATTAAACATTGGACTCATACCTGTCAAAGCAACAGATAAATGTTCACATATAAATATTTCTAAATCATAGTGAACATTCATTTTTATCACTTGCCAATTCCCTGATTCCATTAGGTGGGTGAGGAAAGGTCCAGTTTGCTGTTTTATTCATGAAAAATAATTCTGTGCTTGCTTACAAAATCAGGGAGAACCTAAAGTAAAGAGCACGAGGGAGAGTTAGAGAAGACTCCCATAGGAAGACGAGAACATGCTTCAGTCCCCAAAAAAAAGAAAAAAAGAAAAGAAGACAAATGAGAGAGAGGACAGCTCTTCTTGACAGATCTGTGGGAGGAGGGTGAAGGAGGGATGGGGTGAGATGAAGAGGATATAGGACAAGGGTGGCTGAGATGAATGCGGGACATGGGCCCAGATGCTTGGATAAATTATTCACTCCATTCTTCAATACTGTCTTGCCAGCTGCTTTCATTGAGTCTGTCAGGTGCCCACTAAGGATGGCACGTGAGGAGAAGTGTCATGCCAAAGGGTGAGGAGGAGAGTGCTGGAGAGACAGAGCAACAGATAAAACTTGTAAGTGCTGGATAGGTTTACACCAGCTATTTGAAACCAAACTACTTTAAAATAAATTACATTTCTTAGTCTCTAGTAAATTCTTACTACAACCCAGTTTTAAACCAGTGATTTACAGAATCAAGTTGCACCATTTAAAGTTGAAATGTCTTCACTCGTAAAGACTTTGTTTCCAATACATGCAGTTTTCACAATGTACCTGAACCCATGTCTGTGGCCAGGAGACTGCTGGTATTAAAATGGGGTGTGTTCAGATGCATTTCTGACACATTGCTATCTCGAAGCAGCAGAAAACGACTCCACTGACCAACAAAAACAAAGTTTGTCCTGCTATTTAAAGGGTGCATTATTCAGACAGTAAAATCTGCCTACATATGTGGCTTCATAATGCATGTACACTCAGCTTGTTACTACCATATAGTTATGCATGGATCAGCTGTGACAGTGTCCGCTTCCTTATGTACATTTTCCTCCTTCTCCCACCCTCCTGGACCAATTATTGTCTCCAATTAAGAGACTCACACTAGGAAGAACATTTCACTCCACCTCTACTGGTGCCTCAGGATGAGAAATAATTTCTCTGAATGAACTTGGACTGTGCGCGTAACCTTTTGGAACTAAGGACATTTATGATCATTAGATCCTGTCCTGGCATGGCAGGTGATAATTAATCAAGTTAAGCTGCTGTGCTTTGTGTTTAAATGACACAGACAGCGGAGACATTGTTGCAGGGAACATAATCATTATTTTCCTCATTACTAATGTGTTATTTCACCCACCTGTATCCCATCAATTCAGAAATGACCCGGTCCTCTCTATCTGCAGACTGCAATAAACACACATCACTAGGCCTGTTACACACACAGGGCTGTGCAGCAGCCCTCCCCCTCCTCAGTGATGAATCACAGCATTTTCTTATATGCAGTCAAATGGAGTCGTTGATGGGACAGCAGATTGAGAGGTGGGGGAGACAGAGGGTCCACCAGCCAAGGATCACATACCTGTCCCTCAGTCAAAATAGAGATGCATCAGGTGCAGGCGCATCTGGCCTTTAAAGGGAATGGAAAATGACTCTCAGATTGGTTTAAATCATGTTACACAAAAAAACACACCTATAATGACCAAAGCATTAACTAGAACCAGTACCATTTAACTTAACTGCAGAAGGGACTTAGAAACACCTTAACTTGTGCCATGGACTTTAGACCAAGCACTATAAATAATAAGGAAGGACAGTAGAAACATTCAACATGTAAAGTAAAGGCAGCTCAGTTTCCCCTGTGAAGATCACTTCTTAATGCAATATGTGGCCTCACGTCCATCGCCCTGTGGTACACCTTCCTTCTCTAAAACCAAATCTGTAAAGGAGCCCACCTCCACAGCAGCATGGTGCCCTCTGCTGGTAGGAGGACTGCAGATGCAGCTCTTCTTCACTCATCTCCGTGATGAAGGCAGAAGTTGCAAAAGGTTACTGTAGCATCACAAGCTGTAGCATAGCTTTAATAACAGTTCAATCAGGGGAGACTAGTGGTTGAAGTAAATATGAATCTTTATCACATCAAATGAAATGTCATAATTAGTATGTTGGAAGGTCTTTGGCGTCAGAAAGTCTTTGGCGCTTAGACTCGTCAGGGTGATTGAGATCGAAGGACATTTGTCCTGAGCTGTAGCAAGATATATATCCCCCCTAAGAGGCAGACACTGGTGGTGGAGGCTGATGAACCTGCTGAAGCTGATGAATGATGAAGTTGGTGAATCTTTGAAGACTGTTTAAAGAGATAGCAGCAACATGATAGGCTGACAATGAAGGTGTGCCGCTGTGCTATTGGATAGATGTGACCAGCTGATGAGAACAGCTGATAACCTCACACTGGATAGCAGGAATATGATTGAGTATGCATGAGAGGTGTGAATGAATAAAGTATTGTCTGAGTGTTCAGTCTTCCTGACTGAACTTATGCTAGAGCTTCATGTGTCGGCGATACTTCATTCTTTAAATGAGTTGCGTATTAAAAAAATGAACATAAGTTAGCTTTCTAACAGTTACAACTTATTTATTTTGTTAGTTATCCTGTTATCCTGTTGCAATCATAGAAATATGTATTTACTATGAATGTCTACATTAATCTCCACTTTGTACACAATTAGGCACATTAAATTACGTTTATGGCAATAGCAACAAAATGTAGAGTTCAGTCCATTTTCTTAACTGAACTCATTACCTTCTAATCTTTCTACTTGTTAGTTGTCATGTTGAGCTGTGTGATGGTGAGTTCTGGGAGAGACGCTATTGCTGAAAACAGTCTTTGCTGATGACGCAGACTCTCTCAGTCACTTCATGAGCCTCCATCTCCCTCACACACGACCAGAGACACTCCACCCTCCTTCAAGCTGCATCTAGGAGCTCACAGTATGCTGCCTTAATGTGGGTTTATATATATATATATTTATTTATTTATATATATATACACATCAGTCAGGCAGCCATGTTTGAAGAAGCTATAGTTATGTCATATTATGCAAAAAGAGCCCAGTTGTCCCATTGTTGTTGCCTGGGTACATATCCATTTTAATATCAATATGAAGGCAGTGGAGTCCGAAAACAACTCTAATTTAATTAATGCCTAAAATATTTGCAAAATTATCTCTTTTTCAGAATAAATTTAGCCTCTAGCTCTCTCTCTCTCCCTCTCTCTCTCTCTCTCTCTGTCACACACAGACAGACAAATATAAAACAAAAGCTACATTTTTTAAATGAATTATAACATAATAAAGACAACAGTATTGAAAGGGAACATGCAAATATGGAGCAGAATTACAGAATTAATGACGACCACTGGCCATTTAGCTAAAGCAGCATGTAAGCAGTGCAGTGGCTTTACCCTCCATTAGTGTCCATAGTGACACACTTATGTTGCTCAGGGGCCATAATCATATAGCACTAGGTTTTTCACTTGTTTTATAAGATAGCTTAAAATAGAATGATTGCACACATTAGATGCAGGTAATAAAAAAAAGCTTACAATTTTAGCACTAAAGGCTGTTTGCAGGATACACAGTGAGCTGTGCTCTCCAAGGGCTCTTTATAGTTCCACATGTGTGGGAAAAATAGACTTGAGGCTCAAAGCTTGAAGCTTTAAGTCAGAACTAGAAGAGTGCACGCAGTGGAATGCAGATATCCACCAGGTTTACAGCCAATATAGTAGCTTAACTTTTTTACAGATCATAATATATCAAGTATGGAATCTGGAGATGCACCAGTTCAAGATGAGAACAAACAAGCACAAACACAGAACAAACAAACACCTTTAAGTCTAGCGAAGCTGATTGCAGGAATTCCTTTTGCTGTCGTAACACATATGGTAAAATTTTGAATACAGCTAGAAGTCTAAGCCTCACAGAATGCTCACAAGGGATCTTAGCATTATTTATCTGAATTCACAACCGCTCTCAAGGTACCATAATTTGGCTCTGATTAATCTAACATAAATAAGTACTTGGTAGGACGTAATTCTGGAAGATAAAAACAGAAACAAGAATCCAGTCTGAGGAAGTCTGAGAGTGATGTAAACCGAACAAACAACCATGGATTCAGATAAACAATCTCAGATTACCTGTTTGTCACGATGTGCTCAAAATCTAAATTATTTGGCCTGGCACCCTCTATAAATAACACACGCAGAGTAAATAGCTCCTCTGTAAATAGGAGGACCATTTTCTGCAGCTGTTCCACTCGTTCGATTCATGACGGCTCAGTGTGACTTGTTATGATTCCATTTACAGTGAGAGAGCTAAATCTGAATTTACAAAACTGTGGAGACACAAAAATTCAAAAAGAAAAAGACACAGAAAGTACATGAAGTACACTTCCTTTCTTCCACACAAAGGGTTTTAAACACAGTTGGCCTGGTTAATATGGTTGCTAACACAATGATGGGCTGATTGCACATGAGTCACGGCTCTGGTTTTGAAGGTAGCTGATCTGGGTTAAAGTGGATGCTGGGAATTTACAGGCCACACCCAAAGAGGCTGGGACACAGGCATTAATGAGCTGATTGAGCCAATCACAGAGCAGATCTGCTGTCTGGGACACATCAGACTCTACTTGACATAATTCAATTTAGCTGCTTCAGTTTCAGGGTAGCTCCTGTTAGTTGTGATGACGATGATATTACTAACGCCTGTGCTTTTTATATATAGCTGAGAAAAGGACCCATCTGTAATTTACATTGTCTTAATGTTAGGTCACAGGATCAGCTAGTAGAGTTATTATTGTCTGGGTTATTATAATAATAATTATAACAAAATGACGTAACAACAGTCAATGGAAACCAAAATCATCAGCCATTGAGGGCTGGATTCAAAATCACGCCGAAAATCAAAGTAAAAAATTTAAATCACAGGCTGATCCAACATGCATTAATTTCATCAACTCATAATGTGACTCAGTAGTGTGTTTGGCCCCCGTGTGCCTGTATGCATTCCCGACAGCGTCCGGGCATGTTCCTGATGAGTCAGCAGATGGTGTCCTGGGGGATCTCCTCCCAGACCTGGATCAGGGCATCAGTGAGCGCCTGGACAGTCTGTGGTGGTACTTGGCAGCATCGGATGCACTGATACATAACGTCCCATAGGTGTTCGATTGCATTTGGGTCAGGGGAAAATAAAGGCCAGTCAATGGCATCAATGCCTTCATCATCCAGAAGCTGCCTACACACTCTGGCCACATGAGGCCGGGCATTGTCCTGCACCAGGAGGAACCCAGAGCCCGCTGCACTGGGAGGAACCCAGGGCCCGCTGCACCGGGAGGAACCCAGGGCCCGCTGCACCGGGACGAACCCAGGGCCCGCTGCACCGGGGGGAACCCGGGGCCCGCTGGACCGGGAGAAACCCAGGGCCCGCTGCACCTGGAGGAACCCAGGGCCCGCTGCACCGGGGGGAACCCGGGGCCCGCTGGACCGGGAGAAACCCAGGGCCCGCTGCACCTGGAGGAACCCAGGGCCCGCTGCACCGGGAGAAACCCAGGGCCCGCTGCACCTGGAGGAACCCAGGGCCCGCTGCACCTGGAGGAACCCAGGGCCCGCTGCACCGGGAGGAACCCAGGGCCCTCTGCACCAGCGTAAGGTCTGACAATCACTCTGAGGATTTCAACCTGGTACCTAACAGTCAGGGTACCATTGGCTATGACATGGAGGTCTGTGTGACCCTCCAAGGATATGCCTCCCCAGACCATCACTGACCCACCACCAAACCGGTCATGCTGGATGATGTTACAGGCAGCATAATGTTCACCACGGTGTCTCCAGACTTTTTCACGCCTGTCACATATGCTCAGTGTGAACCTGATCTCATCTGTGAAGAGAACGGGGCACCAATGGTGGAGCTGCCAATTCTGGTGTTCTCTGGTGAATACCAGTAGAGCTGCACGGTGCTGGGCTGTGAGCACAGGTCCCACTAGAGGAGGTCAGGCCCTCATGCCACCCTCATGGAGTCTCTTTCTGACAGTCTGGTCAGAAACATGCACAGCAGTATCCTGCTGGAGGTCATTTTGTAGGGCTCTGGCTGTGCTCCTCCTGTTCCTCCTCCCACAGAGGAGCAGATACCGGTCCTGCTGCTGGGTTGATGCCCTTCTACGGCCCTGTCCAGCTCTCCTCGTGTAACGGCCGTTCTCCTGGTATCTCCTCCATGCTCTGGAGACTGTGCTGGGAGACGCAGCAAACCTTCTTGCGACCGCACATATGGTTGTGCCATCCTGGAGGAGCTGGACTACCTGTGCAACCTGATTGGGCTGCAGGTACCGCCTCATGCTACCAGTACTGACAAGAACACTAGCAAAACACAAAACTAGAGAAGAATCTGTCAGGAAGGATAAATGTCTGTGGACACAACATGTAAAAACATTCCCTTTTTGAGGTTGTCTTGCTTTTTCCTCTCCATTGCACCTGTTGTCACTTTCATTTGCACCAAAGCAGGTGAAATTGATTCACAATCACTTTGCTTTTTAAATGGACAGATTGATATCCCTGAAGTTTAACTGACTTGGTGTTATACTGTGATGATTAAGTGTTCCCTTCATTGTTTTGAACAGTGCATCCTGTGAACTCTGCCCATGTGTTGCTCCTTGGCACCTTAGTGAGTGACGGTTACTGCAAAGAAACACAAAAAGGTCCAGAAACAACTATGTCTCTTCAATCCAAGGTCATTGTGCTGTAATTAGTCTGCTGCTTAAGTCAGTCATCCTTCAGTTGACTTCTTATTTGATAAAGATCCTCATGAATCAGACTAATTGAGGGACGATACACAATTTAATTATTTCATGTACATTTGGTTTAGTCTAAATGAGCAAAGTCCTGCCATCGGGCAACGAAAAAGCATTCAGCTCACGACTTCACCACGTTAAAAATGGACTTGCATAGACTGTGGATTACAGGATTCATTGTTCCTACTTATTATTTTTAACTCAGTATTCATTAAAATGGTAGATATGCTTCCCTGGAGGTCAGGAGGCTCAGGATGGAGGAGGAAAGGAGGATTAGGCCAATTTTCTTCCATTACTTGAGATTAAGATGCCTGGGATGGTTTAGTCCACTCCATCTCAGGTCCAAGGACAAACACAAGACGGATGAGTCACCAAGAGTACAATAAGAGAAGAAGCCTTAAACACACTGAAAAACACGTGGGTTCAAAAGTAATAAAGTGACTTTGTATCCCACCAGGAGGTGCAGACTTTAAAGGGAATGAAATTAAATTAAATGGAGGAATTCTTCGTCTTAAGCTTCCAAAGCTTTTTGATGTTGTTTGAGAAAAAGAAAAGCATACAGAGTTGTTGTTGGATATCATTCCTGCTTCAACCTCAAATTAAAGTTCAAACGTAGATCTGAATACCTCTTACTCTAATCACACATATTTTTAAATTTTTGTAAAGATTAAAATATTCTTCTGAATTGGATGTTTGATGCCCAGGATATATATTTTCTACCATTTATCAATGAGCCTATATAACATTGGTTATGTACCGTTAATGATTTAGCTGTCGTTGGTATAAAAAAAAATAAATCCCCATTTAGGACAACCCACCATACTGTTTGTATTCCATTCACAAACAGGAAGCTAACATGTCTGATTAAGCTGAACTCCACCTGGGCTGGTCTGAATGTGTTTTTGTTCACAGTCACATTAGCAGTCAGGGCAGAAACACAGTTTGGGGATATTAAACTTTTTAGAGAGGAGAACCGTGGATCATGACCTACTTTTTTGGAAAAAGCTTATGTGCTGGTAAACACATGAAAAACACAGCAGGTCTCAGTGCAACTTTGTGTTTGAGGCTCCTGTGCTTGAAGTAATCAGTGTTTATTCTTTGATAGATTTCTAACTACATGTTTGTCTACGAGCAAGATGTGAAAGTCTATTTGATTTCCTAAAACCGTCACAAATCTTACCATTTGTGTCTCCCACAAAGTACATTATATACAACTTAATAAATGTGGCAAATACACCTTTGATCAGCTATAATATCTGCCTTGTTTCTAATCTACAGTGTGATATTTGGTGTGAATTTGCAAAACCAGGAAGGAGAAACTAAGTCCTGGGTCATTATTATGGGTGTGTGTTTCTTAGGACATGTTGGCAACACCCCACACAAGGGAGAAAGGGAGGGAGTTTACTGTCACATGTTCTACTCCGGACACACTACACTCACTAAAGAAACAAAAGAGCTTTGTTGTTAGAATATCTGTAGCCTCCAGGTGTGTGTTCGTCTATATGTGCACACTCTGAACTACACATCCAGCTCAATTCTGCCAATAATGGACAATAAAGAATTATCTCATTCACACACGGAAAACAACAGCACAACAAAAAGGATAATGAAAGCATACATGTCCTCGAAATGAACGGCTCAGTTTCATTCATTCACAAAAAAAGATGCCAAACATCAAAAGTGTGTTTGTTAATGAGGCAGCACCGCTAGGAGAGGAAGACATTCAACTTGTTTTCTGCGTTCCCTTTTTTAATTAAGCCACCCAGATGCAGTCAGGAGTGGAGAATGTGCTCCAATCGGTGGAACGGATACCTTGGCCATGATGAATGAGCTGTCATCTCCAATTGTTGGTGAACCTCTGTCTCCTTAACACCCGGCAATTCTCACTGCAGATGGTCTGTGCTGCATCCCTACATAGTCAGAAGGTCAAAGGTCAAACCAGTATGCCGTTGTGGGCACAGACTTCTAGTGCATTGCTAGCGGTGGCATAAAGAATCAGCTCATTATCAGTGCAGCCTGATGTGTGGTGAACAAAATAAGAGATGCTTTACACTTGTGTCCATTTGACAGCAGACCTGATACATGGATGCTTGAAGGAGAACAAATTCACTGACAGATGCTGCCACACAGACAGCAGGGTAATAGCCTGGAGCGTGTGGAGCTGAAGAAAACCACTGAGGGACAAGGTTTGGCATCGCTGTGAAAGGTGACATCACTCTGGCTCTGGTCACATTCTCTGCAGGGAGCAGTCGTACTTCTGCCACAAAGGGCGTCAAACGGCTTGTAGCCAGAATCTCACAGTGAAAATGACAGCAGATCCTGCGCTCAGATCTGACAAGCCCTGGGAAAACTTAGAAGAATGGCCTGAAAAACACAATAACTGCTGATAAGTGTTAACATCAGCTTGTCACACAGTTTCAGTGAAAAGGACGGTGGCATATTTGCAGCTACGGACAAAAGTAAGGTCTGCCAGCTGTTCATTTGGATGGATGACGAGATTGTTATCAGCTTCAGCTAGCCAGCTAATCAGTGTTAAAAGCCTGCTCCTAGTGGCTACATACATGATATCATGCTACACTTTTGCTAAAGATAGAATTTTAAAAATGCCATCTTTAACCAGAAGATGATCCGTGGAACAAAGAAAATTATAAAAATTATACAGGATCAGAAAGAATGAAAATAGAAAGAATACTTTCCTGGGGTGTTGCTGATACATGGCTTGTGCTTCACATGGTAGTCTTAACTTCTAAAGTTTTCCTGACCCCAGATAGTAAAACGCTTCATAGAATCATGTCAGACTTTAATGATACTGTGCCGGTCCCCTGGGTTATTAATCTATTGTTTCTCCTCTTTAATGCAGAAGGGGAGCCATAGTAGTTTGGAGCTCCTGGGCCCCGATGCTCCTGTAGAATAGTCCAGTCAGGTGTTTGTGAGCATTTCACAACTTTTTTGTTGCTGGCAAAAACATTGATGCCTTACGACTTTATAAATATTGTCTTTGTGCCGTTTTAAGTTGAATTGAATGTTAAAAAGGAAAAGAAATTGATTAGGAAATGATCATATTTTGTTTTATTAATATTTTACTGTGTCCCAACTATTTGGAATCACAGTTGCAGATCAACACATCTAGAAAAGTCTGCAGTGTGAATTCTCACATGCAAAAAATGCAGTGTTTCTCTACTCTGTCTGCATAAACATAAATACCAGTATGACTGTGGATCATGTCTGTCCTGTTAGATCAATTCTTTATTCATAATACTGTCAAATTTTCTCATGAGAAACCCACTGACTAGTGCCAATGCAGGTCAAGTAGTGTCTGCAAATACCTGCTTGAGCTTTGACATCATTTGTGCTGTGGCCGTCGCAGCATGACCTCACTTTGGAGAGGAGCAGCGATGCCAAGTTTCTTCCCTCTGCTCCATTTGTCTGACTGAATGTGGACTGATTGAGGTCTCAGTCTGTAGAAATACTTCTGTGGCCTCTTCTGCTCTCCACTCCTTTGATACTAATCAGACTTTTTTTGATGGGTTAGTGCCTCAGTAATGTCTTGAAATCTGTGCATTTCTCTGTGTTATTTCCTCAGCCCTAGTATCAGAAGCTTCGAGCCATAAGATCCCGGCTCATTCAACCACATTCATAAGAGATGCAGGTTAAGTTACTGTATTTGTATAAAAAGCCTGATCTGGATGATGGCTGTCCTCCCGCTACAGCAAACAGGAAGTAATGATGCTATAACTTCCTCCAGTGAGGAAGGTATGCTGTCTGTTAACAGGGTGATGCAAAAATATGTTATGAAATATGTAATAATAAATCAATCAATAATTCAAATCTGCTGGATCAATCACATTTATGTTAAACTATAGCCTTTATATCTGTGATTTGACAGATCTATAGAGTAAAGTTTAGTTACAATGTTACAATGTAACATAAAGCATTGTGTTACCTTGTCTTTCATGTCTACTATTTATGGCTGTATTTTATAATAAATCATTTATGTTATCAGACCAATTCTCTTCTTCTTTTATGTTTCTGTTGAGCTGTACAGACGTGTTAAATTGTCTGACCTTGATGGAAGCATGCACTCTACTGAGTCATTCTAGTTAGAGCTGCAATAATCAGTTAATTAATAGATTATTTAAGAAATTATTTTGATAATCAAAGATTGCGTTAATCTTTTTTTAATCAAGAGTGCCTCTTCTGTAAAGCTTCATTGTCATACATGATGGTGAAGTGACAACAATTAAAGACAAAACTTTTGAATATATAGATAAGGCAATTGATCGCTTTGAAGATTAATCAATATTGAATTGCTCCGATCTTGCCTCACCCCTCACCGTATGAAGTGATTGTTGCAATTGCTATTTTCATCATTATTATTATTATAGATGGTAACAATTATAATATATTATTATTATCAGATCTATCACCAACAGTATGGTTTGTTGTATTATATTATAATATATCATATTATATTATATTATATTATATTATATCATATTATCTTATATTATATCATATTATATCATATTATATTATATTATATCATATTATATTATATCATATTATATCATATTATATCATATTATATCATATTATATTATATTATATTATATCATATTATATTATATTATATTATATCATTTTATATTATATTATATTATATTATATCATATCATATTATATTATATTATATCATTTTATATTATATTATATTATATTATATCATTTTATATTATATTACATAGTGTCACACACACACACACATGCACACACACACCCACACTCACACGCTACCATGTTGTGTGTTTGTAATTGTCTGGCTGTCTGTTTATTATGAATCTTCTGTGTCACTCCTGTTTTTGTCATGTATTGCACACATATGTCACCAATAAAAAAATAAAAAAATAATAATGATAATATTGGAATGTGTTTGTTGCAGCCCTGGTTATAATGCAGAGCTTCTTCAACTCAAGTTTTTCTAAAAGAGACACAGCTGGGGTTTAAGGGGAGCCACACAGACACCCAGTATAGTAAAAACAGAAGCATGTGGTCCACCTGTTTGACATGTCTATTGATTCCCTTAAGGAATCAAATAATTGTTTGCTTTCTTAGAAAAGGTCAGGGAAGATTATTTGACATGTTTACATCTTCAGTATTGTAACATTAGATATGAATGATGGGTGTGTGAAGAAATAAAATATTTAGTTGGTATTTGTCCAGACTTTAAGACTCTTCGTCAGGACGGCGTAGAAATATGGAAATCTGTTCTGTGAAATAACGAAAACCATTCTTGAGGTGAGAATCTGAGGCAACTGGATTTCTGATTAGGGGTTTGAAGACATTTCGCCTCTCATCCAAGAGGCTTGAAGAGAGGTGAAACATTTTCAAACCCTAAACAGAAATCCAGTTGCTTCAGATTCCACCTTCGAGGATTACCATGACCTGGATGAATGAGAATCTGCACCAACAAGCAAAAACGTGTTTTATAGGACGCTGTGGTTCACACATAGTCAGACACTAAGCTGAGGGAATATCTCATGAGCCTTTTCTAATAAGCGAGGCAGATTAGAAAACCTACGTAGTCTTTATGATGGTCATAGGACTAAATTTGGAAGCTACCAAGAGAAGATCTATTTTTGTGTATGTGTGTTGTGGAACATCAGGTGCTAATGCCAACGGTGACAGATGCAGGAACAGCTGCTGGTAGCTCCTTCAAACTTGCTTAGTTGTTCTTTTAATCTCTTATGTTCCAGTTTTATTGCTTCACCATGTCATACCTGTGAGAGAAATGACTCATTGGCATTGGAGAAGGGTTTGGTTTTTAGAGCGGTGGAGGTTTTGGCACAATCGTTGCCTGTGGCACCTTCAGACCAGCCAACCAGACCAGCCAGACCTCTGCAGGAGGAAGAGAGAAAAGAGATGCAGGATGGGAGCCTTGGCAGGCCCCAGACTTATAGCTGCTCCAGGCTCATGTTCAGTCGCAGGGAAATAAAATGAAGGAAATGGGACAAGGAATGGAACTATTGTCACACTATTGTGTGTGCACCACAACATCCTGGATCAAGATGTTGCATTCAACGGGTGGAATCTTGTTCCAAGCCAACGGAGCGCAGGACTCTGGCAGGACGATGGGAGGCAGACTGTGTTCATATCACTGATGCTTGGTTCTCAGAGTTAAAGTAGATGTACAATGTTTCCCAGTTGTCATACTTTTAATGTGAAGATGCCAACAATATTATCACCACCATCTCAAGGCTGTTCCTTATAATAACCCAGACACTAATAAATAAAAATCACAGACTTATTATTCCCTGAGTGTATAATATACTGTATAGCTATAGAAATAACTGAATATATTGCTCCATCTGCTTTATTTTTTTTAGAATATTCTTAATTTAATTATCTGTGTATATGTTCTATATGTATATGAAGAAGACGACAAAACTTCATTTCATTGTGCAGCCCTGTGACGGATACATCAAAAATAACTTTGAATGACTTTTGAATGACCAAATAATAAATACATGCTGTATACAGCAGGCTTAGAGGACAGTATGTGAACAAGGCCTTAAATCAGCTTGTGTTAGAGGCTGATCTTGTTCTCAAATAACAGCAACTCAACATTCTCTCACATCTCACATTCACTAGACAGACATTCACGAACAGAAGGCAGTGTCATGGTCATGTATTTAGTTTGCCATTTCCTGTTTTATTTTGGAAGTTTAGTTCTCCATGTCATGGCTTATGCTTCACACTTCCTGTCTTATTGTCTTATGATCTGTTTTACCCTTATGGCTCCTCTGTCTGTGTTTTAGTCTTCTATGTTTTTAGTTCCAGTTTGCTCCTTTTTGCCTGTGTTTGTTTGCTCTGTCTTGTTAATTTATTAGTTTATCCTCCTCATGTTTTCCCCTTTAAGGTTTTCCCTTCTCTTCATTTTCCCTCCTCTGTGATTGTCTGAGTGTTTCCACCTGTCTCTGATTCTCTGCTCCTCCCTGTGCCTCCTGTGTGTCATTGTCTCCTTACTCTGTGTATTTTAGTCTGTTTGGTTCTGTCCTCTGTGTCAGTTTGTCCGTTATTCCCTCCTATAGCCCTGTGATACCTTCCTAGCTCTGTTTGCCCTTCCTTGCCCTGCTGTTTTTGCCCTGCTTTGCCCCGTATCAGCCCTTGTGAACTTCTGCATTTCTCCTCAGTAAGTTTCTTCATTGTGGGTTTTGTTAGTTTATGTTTTTCATGGGCTTTGTTATACTTTTGGATTTCTTATTGGCTTTTTCAGTTGGACTCTGTATTTGTACTTTTTGGACATTATTGGTATTTGTGTTATGCTTCGTGCCTGCCTCTGCTCATCCTTATTTAGTTTATCAAAAGTATTTTCATTCACATCAGTTTTTGTCTTGTTCCTGTTGTCTGCATTTGGGTCCTGTTTTTAAACCCCACATAACAGGCAGACTACAATCTCAGACTCATGTTGATTGACTTTGAAGACTGGCCTTATTTGTCCTCAATCCCAAGATTAATTTTCCTTTGCCAAAGTGCATGTCATTATGCATTACTGTAGGACCGCTTCATTTGCAGGCTTGAACAGAACTACTTGGAAGCTGGAGTAGTGCCAAACCCCCGATAACACCGATACTATTTTTGTACCTCAAATTAACCTCCTTCAGGTTTGCCTTTGGCTAACTAAGCAGCTATACACAGAGGCAGGCCTGGGGTGAAAGCAAGCTGGTTCTTATACTCAGGGGAGGATTTTCTTCTCCTTTTGTCTTTGGCCTCTTCATCTCACAGACATGACAGTGCAGAAGCAGCTAAGTGCTAAAATCTGGCTCTAATTCCCAGTAGCCTATATATGTAACAACTCTAATAACGCCACAGGAACAATACTGGATGTGATATTAACAGCAAAATAAGTACTTATTCTTAAAACAAAAAAAAAGTGCTTTTTATGAGTAGATTAACAAGCACTATGAAAATATACGCTTTGAGTTTTTATAATGCACTGAAATGCATACAGTGTGATGATACAGTCTTGCCTCAGCATGAGATGAAAGGTTAGCCTAATGCATTAGAGCTAAAAAGAGAAAAATTTAATAAATAAGTATGAAAATCGCCTCGTGCTCCTCAACAACCATCCTTGAGGATGATGAAAGATCTGTGCTAACAGCCGGTATTTATCAGCGACTGAATCCACCGCCTGTTTCTTCCACTAACCCGTTATTAATAATTCATTGAACTAAAGCCTGGAGAAAAACCGGAATCTCTGCTTATTTCCAATCCTTATCTTCAAAGTCTCATGGGAAATAAATGTATCTACAGTAACATTACCATGTACTAACCATATGCTGCATATGTAGCTCTGTGTTGCTCATCAGAAAAATGTGCTGACTGGACACTGACACCATTTTGCTGATTACATCATGTAATTGTCTGGTTATGTTTAATGGCATGAAAATGGAGGCAAGGACCAGATGTAATTAGCCTCAGTAAAAGGTATATCGGCCCGTCAGATCATACCATTCCCTTTGAAGAAATGTCAGCGATCATGTTTATCTGTGACAAAAGTGACCGTAGAGGAAATGAAAGTGGCAATAATCCGTGCAGAAAGCTGCCATCAGTTTCTCATCTGTCAAAGCAATAAAAAGCTGCAGGGGGTTCTATGATTTTTTCGTAATTGGCTGATTTGGTATGCATCTGTGGAAGTCACACAAGAGAAAACATGGTTAAAAGATTAGAAGCAATATAAATTCACTGGTACCAGTACTCCCAGTGTAGAGATTCTATTCACCAAAAAGATAAAAGAGTTGGTGTAATTTTAGAATAAAAACACATACGAGCCAAATGTTAAATCTATGTGTATGATAGACACACACACAGACTTGAAGCAGACTCAGTGTTGTGAGTGGATCTAATGGGCCTGGGACCACCGCACCTGTATATTTTGCCCACCCTAAATTACTAGAGGATATGCTTCTTAACTTTTGTATTTCATTATTAAATTCCACATTTAAATACGCCATAAAAACAAAAACATTCATCTTTGTGCTGATGAAATCTGCATGCACATGTAATAATTAGTAAAGGAAGTGTACCAAAAAAAATCATCTGATATGCTCTGGAACAAGTCAAACACCAAATTGTATAATAATAAATATAATAAATTAATAATAAATTAATAAAATAATAATAAAAAGGTAGTAAAGGTAAAGTAAAGGTAGTAAAGACTGCAGTTTGAATTAATTCATTCTTAGGACACAACAGGAATCAATTTATAAAAAACCCTTAAAGACTTAAAGCTGAACGGTCACCAGAATGACGTCAGTTTCCACCTGTGTAGAAAGTGTATCTGCAGTTTGCATGTAGACTAACTCACTTCATTTCAGAGCTGCTAAGGCGTTTCCTATTGAGATCAAAAGAATAGTAAACAATGGATGAAAGTAGCAGCGTAGAGCTGAAAATCCCTGCCTCACTCCTCCATACTGCCTTGAAACAGACCATCCCTGTTGAGACAGAAGGAACTGACATAGTGCACGGAGGTGAGAATGACATTGTTACTTCATAAAAACAGTGTGTGTCCAGCACACAAACAGAAATTCACTCTCTCACACACACACACACACACTCACACACACACACACACACACACACACACACACACACACACACGTACACCTCTTTATAATAAAGGTGGATTTATCCCAACCAGCAGGTGATCACATTGCTCCCCCTCTGAAATCAATTTAAATCAACAACAGACTTCCATAAATAGAATCAAAATGTCAGAGTTGTACGTGAATGGATGTATTGATCTACACAACTCACAGTAAAAAATAAATAGGATACGCTTTAAATTATTATTTAAATAAATAAACTTTTTATCACACTGTTCACACTGCCCCTGAAACCAGGCTCAACAATGAGTATTTAGTTTAAAAGATTTTGAATTAGTCTCTCATATCAGATGAACCATTAAATAACAGCCTGTGGTTGGTGTGAGGCCTCTTTTTGTCACCCACAACGTACAACAGGGAGCCAACCGTCTGAGACGCAGCTGGCTGTGAGTTCCTCTTCCTCTGGAGCATCTGTACAATAAGTGAAAGAGTTGGGCGTGTCTACAGATAAGCTTGGAGGACAGACAGACCTCCAGAATGACAATGAGGTATCGTGAGAGCCACAGCTGGATGTGACAGAGATGAATGAGGCCATAGAGAAAGATCAAACCCCTTCAGCACACCTGTTCACACCTGGTGCCGCTTTCACTGATCCTCCAGAGGCCAAGCACAAAGAGAGGGACGTATAGTAGGTGAGCAAGTGTGGAAGTTACAACGCTTAAAACGTTACTGGAAATGATATAAATTAGAACTACAGTAGTGTTGGGTCATGGGAAATATGCAGGGGTCCCAGATTTCCCAGATTTGAGCCTTAGGGAACACCTCATGTCACTTTTGTCCGCACAGATGTGTAGTTACCCTTAGACACAAAGTAGTCCCTGTCCTTTAAGTAAGATTCAAACCATCTTAGTGCCGTACCAGAAAGTCCCACTGTTGTTTTCCAGCCTGTCTAGTAATATGTTGAGATCCAGTTCTGCCATTGTCTTGTCATTTAGTACATGGCTGATGTGTGGTTTCATTTATAAGTTATGCTTATAGAAATGATTTCACACAGACAGACGGAGGGACAGGCTGATTCCTGCTGTATACGCCTGCATTATGTTCTGAGGATAAAACTACCAGTAAAGTATGAAAGAATATTGTAAAAACATATACATATATATATAGTATGTTTTTTAATGAGAGACCTGTGCAGTTATGCGCAGGATTGTCCAATCATATTCTTCATCTCGGAAGCGACCATTTGAACAATAGGGTGGATCTTTTATGGTTATGGATAGTCCCATTTATTCACTCTAAATGGGACTATAATTTATAACATCATGCTTATGAAGGAGACTTGAACCCTAACAACTGCAACCTTAAAAAAATAGGAAACTGTTTAATGAGGTAATAAATCAAGTGAGAAGTAGGGTCATTTTCTCATGAACTTATATTCAATTATATATATGCTTCACTTTTCTGATCCAGATTCTCCATCCAATTATACCCGTCTGTCTGTAAGTACAAGAAGCAGGAGTACAAGTTAATGTTGTTGTAAAAGACAAAAAAGCTATTTTATGATGAGGAAGATGTAGAAGATGGTCTACACCAGCATAAATGCCATAAACAATAAAGGATACAAACACTGTAATTCATTTTTTTAAACTATATTGCAAAATAAAAATATGATACAAGGAGCTTTGAGTTATTTTATAACTTTCAAACCCAGCTTGTTGCTTCTAAAGTTAAATTTACTTTAAGTCATTTTAAACTCAGCAGACCTAGTTCTAAAACCACAGGAAAGCAATGCAGCAAACCTTTAATAACACCTCCACAGAAGACAGCAGCTACTCACTTCACCATCAGTATAGTCACACACACACATCATTATACAACAACATAATAGAAAGGATACTCAAAGGTTAGAATCCTGTCAGTAAATCTTCTTGGTAAAGTCTTGTTGCTGAGCTGGTCATTTTGTACAATATATAAACAGAATAGATATCTGTTAATAAATACCATCAGTATGAATGTTTACCCTCTTATTCCTTAACTCACTGCATCTCTCCAAGTTTCCTTTGTACAAACCTGTCCAACCAGAATATTCATTCGTGTCCTCGTCACTTTAATTTCCCCAATAAATCCCCTCTTGAAGTACGACCAGACAGTTTGCTATGTGTGTTTCCCTGCTATTGAAATCATATACATATCAATACCCATGGACTGCTGGCTCTTGGTAAGTTGTAAGAATCACTGCTG
Source organism: Chaunax sp. Z400 (assembly GCA_037577475.1). NCBI lineage: Eukaryota > Metazoa > Chordata > Actinopteri > Lophiiformes > Chaunacidae > Chaunax > Chaunax sp. Z400. The sequence goes on along the minus strand of CM075203.1, from coordinate 18,095,044 downwards.
AGTCCAACTGCCTTTAGTTTAAGTAGATAATAGTTGGTTCTACTCCTTGTTCCTTAGCTTCCCCTTCTAAAGGTAGCCATGCTGGAGGATGTTAAGCCACTCAGTCCATTTGAGGAGGCTTGTTTCAGTGGGAACATGACATCAGTGTTCCCCTCTGTAAGCCAGGTTCAACAGGTCTTCATACCCAGATGACTAAACAGACTGCTAAAACTATTTGTACTCTTCCTGTTTACTCCGTGACTTTCTGCTTTTCTTTTTTTTTTACCTCCATCTCATCAATCTCAAACCCATTTTCTTCATTATTCTCTGGGATTGATTGCAATGACTGTGACAAAGACAAATGGCTCATAAGGGAAGCTAACAAGGGTATCAACAAGCTAGAAATAAACAGGTGCATTTCAAATGAAGGCAAACTGGTTCTTCTACTCTGTAAAGTTCACACGACACAACCGTTTTTCTCCCTTTCCCCACTCCTTCACTTATTTTATTATTATAATTATTACTTTATCATCCTTCCTGAAGCCCATTCTCTATTCTGATTAATGTCACCAGCCGGCAGTTGAAACCTCATGAAATCTTCTTGTCTTTTGAAATCTTCTGTACTCCTCCTCCAGTGCTCCTGAGATTATAGTGCATCTAGGTCAGAGCAGCAGTGGCTGCCGGGGTACACAGTGCTGTATGGTTTCACAGTGTGTGAGAGCCTTTCTAATCGTCCTGGGGTTCCCTTCATCTTCCCCCCTCTTTATCTCTGCTCCTCCACACCAGAGTCAATAGAAACATGTTCTAATGTGTTCTGGTGTTAAATACGCTTTCGGACAATCAGCTACAAAGAACTAAGAGACCCCAGTCCTCTGGGACATACAGGCTCCCACTAATAAACGTTTGCTCTGAGAGCTGTAATGAGATTTTTTTGCAGAAGCTGTTGGCTATTAAAATTGTATGCAATGCACCATCACAAAATTTCATATGGGTATTTTTCCTTGCCCCCCCCCCCCCCCCCCCCTCCCCCCCTCCCATGGGACCAGGTGTGAAGCGTGGTAAATTGAAAGGTCCCAGGCAATCATCCAGATGCCCCACAGCCCAGTCGGCTGGGGAATTCAGTGTGGGCCAAGATGAAGAACCAGCAGCCTAACTAATACAGCTCAGTCTGCCAAGCCTATACTGTAGCTGTAATATCCCCTGCTGCTCTCACAAAATGGGATTGACTGTGTTCTCCACAGTGCCAGCCAAGCGGCTGCCTCTCCTGTGCTGCATGTGTCCGTCAAATGCAGCTCTGTTTGATTCAGTTTGAGGAATGAACAACGGAAGCAGACGCTGTGAGCTTTGGTGAATCGTTCTGTCTTGTTTTTCACATGCCCCTCTTGAGACGTATAAGTTAAATGGTTGTTAAAGTTTGTTAAAGATAAAGTTATAATTTAGCCACAAGTCGGTAGTTACAATTATCTAGATATGGAGATATTCCAGTAGTATAAAGATGAATGTCTGGGTATGTAGGGGAATGAATGGAGCCCCAGAATGTAATGTTTATGGGTGAAAAAATATTTTCTGCCACCTTTCATTATGGTTTGGATATGATGGGTAGAAACAATACATGTAAGTCCATTAGATCATTTTTGGGGCCTCAGATGTTGTGAAATGCCTCTCTTTAAATGATGTCACGCACCACAGCATTAATAGTCAGTGGAATATCTTTGCTATTACATTAATTAGATCTACATTAGCCTGTCAAAGACAAAGGTCCTCCTGGTCCTCCTTAAGATATTCATTTGATTTCACTTCAAAAAGGTCTGTAGACTCTGGGAAACTTCGAGGAAGGTTCATAAATCCTTAAGTCTGTTTCACTAAATGTTAAACTATTGCTTTATTTTCCATTTTCTTATATGTAATGCCTCTATCAGTAAAATGCATGTTAAAATAAATCTCAAAATACATATTAAGTACGTATTAAAATACATTGAGCCAAAAGACACTATTGTTAGTTGTGCAGCTTTTAGTTCATTTAAACCTCGGTGCAACCTTACAACTAACACACAATTGTCTAGTTACGTCTAATCAAGATGTTTAGTAAATATTGTTTTTAAGGATGTATTAATCGTACATTAAATAACTGTAATAATTGTTTAACAGCTCATGGAGCAATGACTTTAGGCTGTCTCTCCAATGATCAGTTTGAATATTCAGTAATGCTGAGTGTATTTCATCATCATCTTTGAGATGCTGTTTTTAGTCCTGACAAGAGGGAAGCACTGAAGACTTCTCAGCTGACTCTTATCTGACCTCCAAAACACACATCAATCAATCTTCATCTTGACACCACATAACTGTGCTCGGTGCTGGGTCTGGGGCTCAGGGAGGCTGAACGTTAGTATCAGGAGTGTGTCATGGTGCAGAAATGGCCTGGGATCCATCCTGGTAGAACAGGTTCCTGATAGGAGTGTGTCAGTGAAAACAGACGAGCAGATCCAGTGAGAGGGATTAGAGCTATAGTGTCAGTCTGGGACACAGCTGTGATTGACAGCAGCTGTATAAGACGAGGGTCACTGACAAATGACGTCCTCTGTTGGACATGAACATGTATGTGATAACAGTTTGAGTTACATAGTGGGTCACAATGAGGGTCGAGGCTTCGTGCAGTCGTTCAGTTTGTCAGCTGTTTTTTAAATGTGTTCCTGTCCCTGTTAGTTTTTATCATATTTAGTAACATTATCCTGTTTTAGTTGATTAAAAGTCTGGACATTTTAGTCTAATTTAAGTCATAGACAGCCTAAGTATTTTAGTCTAGTTTTAGTCAATGAAAAGTGTTTTTATTTTTGTCTTAAGTCATCAGTCTATTATTGACATTTCAGTCAATCTAGTCAGATCAAAGCTATAATTATATTAACTATAATATAAAACCTAATATGATTCTAATGTAACATAACATTTATCAATGCTTATGTGATTAAAGGCTGGTTGAATGATGATGTCTGGTTTTAAGGAGTACATCCAGACATGGAACATGTTCTTATTTGCATATTTGTTGTGAAAAGCTCCAAACTAGCGAGTTGAGCTTCTTATCCATGTAAAGGTTGAGAAAAGTTGTGGTTTCCTGTATTACTATGAATGTTTATTTTCCTCTGTGTGTGTAGTTCATTCCTTCTGTTCTACTTTGATTACTTATTACCCCCTGTGTGATTGTCTGTCCCTCTTTGAATCCACCTGCCTCTGATTTTCTTATTACTCTGTGACGTCAAGTCTGTGTTTTGTTCATCTGTTTCCTCGCCGTCTTATCTCCTGAGTTCACTCCAAGTTATCTTCCTGTCCCTTTTGATTTGCAGCGTTTCCTCTCCTGTCTCTCCTGTATCTCTCCTCTTGTTTTGTAGGTTTTTGTTACTCCTGAGGAGTTTGTCTTCACCTGTTTTTTGGATTCTGCCTTTTGCGTTCTGTTTTGAATTTATTGCTTTTGACTTTTTGGATTTTGGTTTGGATTATTTGCTCTTTAAATTCCTGATGTCTGCATTTCAGTGCTGCTTTTAAACTTAATGTGACAATAGCTTGAGATCATTTCAGCCCCAATCATTGGCTTTACCAGATAAGACTCTGAGCCCCAGCTATCCTGAGGGAAACTTCAGAGGGAACCAGCTACTAGCTGGTTCCATTTGTCTTTTGCTCCTGTAACTAGGTTGCACGACTGATTTGCACATCAGGACCACTGTGGGTTTCCTCTAACTTGGCCCTGCCAAGGCATAGTTCACCATCTTTCTGGTCCTATCAGTCCAGCTCCACCTCCCTGACAGAGCGGGCCGGGGCAACACAGGAAATGAAACTGCTACACACTCCATCCAATGAACAGAATATTTGAATTGTAGTTTAGAGAAAAAACAGTCTGTGGTTTGTTTTTTATGCTTCATTTTAGTTTTGTCTTTTTTCATCAACAGTATTGCATGTAGTTATTATTTAATGATGTTGGTGTTGTCTCATCTTAGTCAAGGGGAAAAAAGGTTTTCATCAAACATTTTTGATCATGGTTTTCATGAATGAAATTAAAACTACTGTGCAGCCAAGACTTTTTCACAACATCTCACCCATCCAGAGCTGACCCATGTAAAACAAACCAGTTACTGACAAAATGTCTACATGATATAGCTAATAAATCAGTTAAAGCAAAACAAAAATCAGCTGTCTTATTTGCATGTTTGTTGGAATATATACATATCTGTATTTAAGAGACCATCATGATGAAACGTTGCATAAAGCTCCTCTAATTGATGTGACATTTTAGTTAGGTTTGTAATCTTCTTTTCAACATGGTGTAAAACTTAAGCAAATGAACACCAATGACAAACAACATAAAAAATAAACTATACAAAAACCATGGTGGGTGTAGCCGATAACAGGTAAAGGTTAAAATCCTTTGGGCTCTGCACAGACTCCTCACCTCACCAACATCATTGACACTCAGTGGATGGGTGCCAAACATGTTCTAGATGGTTTAAACCTATTTGAATATTCCCCTATTTTAATGCAAAAAAAATGTCTAAAATCACATGTAAAACTCAAAATGTCAGATCATCACACGATGTATGACCATGTACACCTACGTGGCACACAATGTGTAGCAGTCTATGATACTAGGCTACAGGAGGCAATGAATGCATTCTCACAATGTGTGTTTTTGATTGGATTTTTTAAAGTGAGTGACATACTAGATGTCATACACAGTTTAAACAACCATTTGGATATCATCGTTAATGATACACTTCCGGAAATACCACATATGTCCATGTTTTACTGAAGGGATGTTACATAAGTTGCATTTCCACAGTGTAGTACCGGCTCTACTGGACTCTTGGCTTGGTAGGGGGTACCACTATTCTGCAGGTTGTTTTCCATTATGGGATAGTACCTCCTCAGGGTTATGTGGACACACCTCTCATCCACCTCTCCTGATCCTCTCCACTGTTTAAGACAGGAAAGTCTACACCTCCTAATTGTAGCAGCAACCAAAAAAAGTTACGGTCGCTGAAGTAGGTTGGCTGTTGTGAGTGTGGCTGCCATTGATTTGTGCTGTGCAGGATATCTGTGCATGCTGGGCATTGGCCAATCAGTGGTCTGTAAAGTTTCACATACCTGCACAGCTCGCTTGGAACTGGACGAGTAGTAGAACCAGGAGCCAGGTGCTTTTTACCTAATGGAAATGCAAAAAAGGTGAGCAGGTGAAAAGTCGAGCTGGTACTACGCAGTGGAAATGGGGCTATAGGGTGGCAAGAAAGGGAGACAACGCCACCTAGAGTTGGCTAGAGCGTGGAAATGAAGAGAATTTATCACCTGCTGCTGTTTTGCTTCCAAACATTTGGAATATTGGACTACCATAGAAATATGTTACAGAATATCTGCAATTATCTGCTTGAGCTAATTTAGGATTGGCATTTCGTAATAGTACTTTAAAGGTGAATAAGTGTGATCTTTAAAATGTTATCAAACTAAGATGAAGAAGATCTACACAAAATGAATGAACTTGATTCAGTTAATGAGAAAAGAAGCCAGCATGACCAGGTTTACCATCAGCCTGGTGGAAGTGATGAAGGACGGCTGAGCTGAGATTGTGTGTTCCAGACAACAGCTAGAAAGCAATCAATCTATTGACAATAGGGTGAAAGCTCAGCGGCCACGTTGGGACAAAAATGATGTCTGGACTCAATGGGCATGCTGATCATATAGGATGAGTGTCTCGTGTCAATCTTAAAGTTAGTTCCACAAATTGACTCCAGCCTCAATATGTACTGTAAAACAGGGAAATGACCTTTCACTAAACCACTCAGGGGAGGGTGCATCTGTTAGGCATGGAAGGCCTGGCAAGTGATGAATGTCTGGATGTTGAAGCAGTTTGCATGAGGCTTACATAAGAGCTATACTAAACATTTAAAGGTGGTTTTTTTTCTAAGTTTTGGCCGCCTCTCAAATTCATACTCCAGACAAATTGAGGGCAGCACATCACCGGGACATTTGGCTGTCTGCACCTATGACAAAGATGCCAACTTTTCAATTTCACTTGTCATCATGATGAAGGAAAATGTTTTATCTACAACATTCTGCAATAAAAAATTTAAAAAAAAACATTCAGTAGTAATTAAAGGCTGTGATCATACAGAAATAGAACACTCCTTACATAAAAAAAAACCAAACATGATAAAAATATTTTTTTTTAAATTAAAACAACAAAGAAGGTTATGCCAATTGTTGAATTTTGACTGCTAACTCTAGTTCAAATCTAGTAAAATACCTTCAGCTGAGTCACTTTGCTGCTACTGTCAGTGGTTAGAGCTCGCGCGCCATTTACCGAGGCTTTAGTCCTCTAGCGGTGGACGCGGGTTCGATTCCGACTAGAAGGCATTTGCCGCATGTCTTCCCCCCACTCTTTCTCTCTCGTTTCCTGTCACCTCTTCGGCTGTCCTATCCAATAAAGGCATAAAATGCCCCAAAAAAGTACTTTTTAAAAAAAGGGTGACATTACAGGAAAATGGCCGCTGTTTGAATATGGTCACAGCCCTTCTACATACTTCACTCCCTGTTAACTCTGTTATTACAAAATCGGCTGCAATTAAAGAGGGCGCTCTTGAAGGAGTCCTAAATGAATGTTCTCCCTGTGTCTCCCCCCGTGACCCTGCACATGATGAGTGGTTACAGAAAATGGATGAATGGATGGATGGAAGATGATAAAGAAGACATATCTTGTGATTCCAAAGCAAAGTCTGGCATAGTGTCTGTCATGGGAAGAAGCTCCCTCTGCAGCTCTTTCAGCTGCATCTGCATATTTTTCCATCTGTTTACATCCTGCAGCCTTAAACATCCTCAGCTCATGTCCCATCCTTTAAATGAAAAAAAGATCCATGTATCAGTGGAGACGTAAGCTGGTGCTTTGAACTGCAGCATTACAGATGCAAAGAGCAGATCTGCAGTTAAAAGCAGAGGTGGCAAAAGTCCACACATTCTTTCCTCAAGTAGAATTACAGTAAAAAAAAAAGCAGCTTTACCGTTACTTATGTAAAATTAAATAAATAAAAAGCAGAATTACAGTTTAAAGTGGATATCTAAAGCATTTGCATCACACCTTTTCTTTGTGGTCCAGTTTCTTGCATATGTTTCTTGTCTGTTTCATCTTCTTACGTGTTTTGTCGTGATTTTGGGAAAGTAAGGAATGATGCTGAATAAAAAATAATCTGAAGAAACGAGCCCATTTTGAAAATGTAAGTAGAGCAAAGCTAGATATTTGTGTTAAAATGTAGGAAGTAAAAGAAACAAGTCTGAAAAATAAATACTCAAGTACAGTAAAGATACCTGAACACTCTACCTATGTACAGTAACATACAAGTAACATACAAGTAACATACAAGTAGAAGTATTTGTACGTCATTACTTCCCACCTCTGGTTGTAAGGTAACATGTCTGGTACATAAATGGAGAACGCTAGTTTCCTATTGGATCATATACTGTACCTTGTTCTCTGGCCACTAACAAAGGTGCAGCACACATTTGTGTTTCCCCCTCTGAGCCCATCCCCTCACTTAACATTAGTGACCCAGCTTGGACCCCCATAGGGAGCACAAGGTCCCAGATAAGAGGGGCTACATTGTGCCCACATGTAGCCTCAGCATTGTCCGTGTAGGCCCACATTCACGTTGGATGGGTTGAAAACTATACTCTTCTTTTGATCTGCTGTCATTATAAGGATTCAGTTGGTTTTGTTATATTGGAGGCTTTTGTTAACTCTCTTGACTGTAGATTTAAAGTCTTTAATCTGGCACATGAAACAGATCTTTGATAAAAACCCTTTGAACCAGCAGCATAAAAACAACTTGCGTCGTTTGCTGCATCACAGTTAATCAGGTGGACCACAGAGGGATGCCCGTTTGCCTGTTTGCCTGGCTGTTATCACCAAGTCAGGTCCCTCTGCTTATGGTCACCTGACAGCTGCTGGAACTTGCATGGAGAGTGTCTTATCAGTCTCAAAATTCACTGCAGCCCTTATTAAAGTCTTTCTTTTTGGTCCTTGCACATTCATATAACCCTGCCCTCTGAAACAAATCAGTTTCATCATCATTATGATGAGTTCGGAGCTTTAGTGCAGCTGCTGCTCATTTTCCATGTCACAATTCAACAATGTGTCCCCTCCCGTCACAGCCTGCTGTTTCCATCCTCACTTATCTTTTCCAGCAGACTGCAAATCTATCACTTCATCACTCAAGTGTCTCCTTCAGTCCCTATCACTTCTATTTAGAGTCCAGACAACCAGCCATGCTTTTACCCAAAATCCACCTCTTCCCTTCTATTTACACAGCTCTGTCTAGTCCCCTCTCCTCAGCCCATTTCCTTTTTCTCTACCTCATCTCAGACACTCCTATTAGCTCAGCCCTCTGCCATCCTCTGTGACACAATATCCCTCTCACCTTTGTAATTCAGGGTGACTTACAACCCAATGTATTATCTGTCCTGAAAGCCATTTGCTGTCACTTTGTTTGTTTCCAGGTAGGACACAGTGTCCTTGTGAAGGGTGAGACAGAGGACTGAGATGCACCACTTCACTGTCCTTGTTTGACAACGTGCAGACAGTCTGTGGAAATCTGAGGATAATTAAAAAGAGACTATAAAAGACACATTCAGACACACGCCCTGATGTAACGCCACGCAGGGAAGCACCAAGGACACGCAAAGGAACACAGGAGAGCACAGGAGGCAAAACAGGGATCACAGAGCAGACACGGTGCAAAGGAACAGCAGGACAAGGCAGGATAAACAAACAGGATAAGTAACACAGACTAAATACACAGGTAACCAAACACCAAAAACATAGTCCATTAACTAGTTCAGTCTGGTGGCCAGGCAGGAGGCCGAAAACAAGGACAGACCCACTCAGAGGGCCGGCCAGGAGGCCGCCAGCAAGGACTGGTCCAAAACAGGGTCCAACAAAGGGGTCGGGCCGACCTCCACAGACTGGGAGACATAGTATAAATAGCAGACGAAGGACGGATGGATGGATGTGAATGGTAAGTAATAGCAAAATCAACACATGTAAAAATAATATGGTGTCATGTGAAAGATATGTATTGCTACATTATGTGATCTTGATCTGAACAGGATCCTCTGTCACCTGGTGACTGTAGAGGCTTTTACTTAATCTAAAAGCTCAGTATATCATTGTATTAATTTATATTGCACGTGAATCTACTTTTATATCTTTGGAGTTTAATTTTGTCCACAGAGAGTCAGTAATAAACTGTATGACGTGAGTTTAAAGAATGTGAATGTATTAATATTTCCGGGCAGCTGAGCATCTGTATGTCTGAAAGGTGCTCCTGTCTTACCTGTCCTTGGTGGGACAGTAGAAAATAACAACTGCATATAATGACACGCTGAGCAACCGTTTTATTGACAGTAAACATATTAAAACGAGCCCCTCACCAGCATTTATGCTGACTTGTTGCTATAGGAGCTGGGGTATTAAAGCAAAAGCTCCTTATACTTCTGGAGCCTCTGTGGCTTAATGTGCTGACGGCTGCTTTTTGGAGAGCGACCGCCACACAGAATGCTGCTGTGAGAATGGAGAGGTGGTGATATAGCTGTCACGTGAATATAGGTAACAAGAAAAGCATCTCGAGTATCTTCCCGTTCGCTCCTGAGGGAAATATAAAGCAGAGACGGATGCTGAAGGAGAAAACTGATGATCCGTGTGGGAAAACTAATTCACAACAAGCACAGGGAGATGCACACATTGCAGTCTGTTTATCTCTAAGAAACCAGTTAACGGCCAGGTAGCATGAACTTTTCACCATCTAACAGGAGAGAACCTATTGATTTTCACCCTGACCTTTTACTCTAGTGGCATTGTTTCAGCTCACATTTGTAGTTTTCAAATGAATGTGTCCTGATCTGCTTCTCATACACACATCAACTTTACTGAGTATATTCATGTTCCTATTTGAAGCATTCTTGACAGTGGCAGCATGGTTTCCTCATTGGCTTTCTCTTCACTCTCATTCTAGCAGTTTCCTGCTTATAGAGTAACCTTTCCTTGACTCCAACGCCGTATTTTAACAAAGAGACATAAGGTTAATATCTGTACTCTCACCTCACCCTTTGAGAGAAATCTAATAAACATATTTCCCAGAACATTGAAGTATATGTTTCCTGAGATATTAAGACATGTTTGGCCACATTTCTCCCAAGGATTTCTGAAGCATCAAGTGCAGCTACTTTGAAATAAGTAGTCTGAAACAAAACCGCCAAGAATCAGTACTACTACTTTCACACTGCAGGCCAAAGTGACACAAATCTGATTTTTCTGCTCATATGTGATTCAGGTCTGTTTTTTTATTTTCTTGACAGTGTGAATGACACAAATCTGATTTAACCTGATCTTTTTAATTGAATTGATTGAATTCATGTGTTTTTTCTCTAACTCATCACACTCACATCCATGTTAAATCATTATTCATCAATCTGTCACAATGGTGGACAACATCAAATATGGATGGATAAATGGGAAAATGCTTCAATCACATCCCTATTTTGCCCTCAGCCTATATTTCTCATATAAGTGAAGCTTCATTTAATGTGGAGTAGCTGGTAGCCCAGTACACTCAGTAACTTGCCCAACACTGATTATTATAAGGTGTTTCTGAATGTAAGCACAATAATCACTACCTTATAGCTCTGAGTTTGGTCTCCACCAACTACTGAGAGGTACATCTGATTCTTAAGCTAAAGGCTATTTCACTAGCTAGTTGCTAAGTTTGTCTGTTTGCTGTGTGCTGCCTGCTGCAGCTGAAAGGCTCTGATTATAGTGGTGAGAGAAAAAAGAAAACTCTGACAATGACGCCGCTGCAAAGAAAATCTTCTGGATCCAGATCTGCCTCAGAATCGAATCACCTCTATCCCGATCAAAGGACCTATTATTGACATGTCATTGAAATCTGTCAAGACTTTTTGAGATATTCTGCTAACTAACTAATAAACAGGCAACTCGTGATTAAAATTTAATTAATTAATTAATTAATTAATTAAAATTTGTTTAAAATTACCTGCTTGGCGGAGGGAATAATGAGCTCTGCAGATCTCAGGGGACGCTGCAAAGATAATGGATATAATTGCTGTAAGGAGTGATCTCTTTCATGTAGCCATTTGACCCAATGTTAATGCAGGAATATTGATTACAGCAGCTGTATGACTGCTTGGACTTGGACTGAGTTTATATATTATTATGTCTCCGTTTTCTGATTTTATTGTTGTTTACATAATTCATTTCCTGTAATTTACTGCTTGATAGAAAATGTGTTTCATTATGGGTTTTTTTTGCCGGTGCAGGCCTTTCAATTACAGCAGTAAGACGCCTCCATGCTTCATTGGCTGCAAGTACATGCATATAATAACATTTTCCTCTCTTTCTTTACTCTGGTTGTAAAACTGAAGATATATGGTTGGAGTTTAGCTCTGTGTCTGACTTTTATTTTATTGTTTTCTGATTGTTCAAGAAATAGTGAAACTAGTTACAAAATTAATCAAATACATGATAAAACCTCTTTGTTTGATTGCATACAGTAACTGCCTGCAGATAGATACCCATCAGCCCTCAGCCCAGGCCTTTGACACTGATTGAATCTCATTGAATTTAGAACAGAAATAATCACGCAATGAAGCCAAGTGCCCTCGTTTCAAATATAAATACCACTATTTGCAATTCCAATCATGTCAAAGCATTCATTATTTTCAGCACCTTCTTACTCCCCAAAGGGAAAAAGCAGCAGGCTTAGTTTAATTGAATTAGCCGAGACCAACCAGCAGTAAGATTGATACAGCGTCCCCCATGGTACTTAGTCATACATCCAAAGCTGATGCCAGGGTCTTAGTGAACCATAACTATGAGCTTATTGACCCTCTGTAGCCAGTATATTAGCCAATTTCTCATCTGCTGCATGAAGGCGAATAAATGGAGCTCATATAATGCAGCTTTGAAGTACTGAGCATATTAACAGGTCATGTGATCCTTAAAGACTGACAAATCCTACACAACATACAGTCTACAGCTGTGTCAGATATTATGTTTATCTCAGCTGTTCAGAACTGCAGTATAAAGGTTCTAACAATACACAATTCATAATGCTATTAGAAATATTTTCTCATTCACCACAAGCAATAGAAATCCATCATGGTATTTTCTTGGAATCCAAATGAAGTATCACATTCACTTATTGAATTGCATCAAATGAAATAAGGTTGCAAAGGGCTAAATGACTTATAAATAACAATTTAGCTCCATTGCCATTTGTTGGTAGAGAAGTGTGGAAACACAACATATTCTGAGTAACTTTAAAATCGCATATTTATAAGAACCAAATATTTTCCTTTCACTACCCCTAATCTACTGAAAGAAAAAAACATGTGATACATAGATTTTACTTTTTTAAGCATTCAAAACCAAAACATGTTAAATCATGAATAACCAAACCTGGGCAAAATTAATGTCCTACCGATGCAACTGATAATGTCACGACTTCCACAAAATTTACATGACCAGGCAGTTGGGATGCTGATGATGCTGATGGTCAGAGCTCTGCAGACACGTGTAACACAGATGTTACAGATGTTATGGCTCATTGCACAGTGGAGGCAGATCACATTTTGTCCAGATTTAACTTGCACAGAGCTGGTGGTCATAGGCATGTGTATCGTCACCGTGGGGAACGCTATCCTGCAGCATACGTCCAGGAAGTGGACCGTTTTGGTGGTGATGTCATGATGTGGGGAGCCATTGCTAATGAATGGTGGTCAGACCTTGTCAACATCCACGGTACACTGACAGCTATCCGTTACCGAGATACGGTCCTAGGTCCACATGTCATTCCCAGGATACAGCAATCAGGCATCACCTTCATGCATGACAATGTCACACCACATGTGGCTCATGTCTGTCAGGAGTAGCCTACCTGGACCAGAACAATGTCACTGTCCTTCCTTGGCCAGCATATTCACCAGATCTCAACCCAACAGAGCATCTGTGGGATGTTAGGGATCACCGGGTGAGACTGAGAGATCCTGATCCAGCAACACATAAACAACTTGTCACAGCACTGCAAGAAGAATGGCATGTCATCCTACAAGTCCAGATTAACTGTCTTATCCATTCAGGAGGTGTAAGTGATAAATGCTGGTGGTCACACGCTTTACTGACTGTTGTTGTTCTCTGTCTCACCATCCACACTTTTTGACTTGTAAACATTGAGGCACCCAATTTGTACAAAACTGATTTTTCTGTAAAATGGTGAATAACAACCATAATTTTGCCTTTGATATTTAATATGAACAGGACTGCATGAAATCCTACAAAACTATGCGTTTTAAAGATATTCTGTATATTTAGAGGAAAATGACATGTGGCTTAAACACACCGGACCAACTGAACGGGTTTAAATTTTCACACCTCATTGTAGGAGCAGCTCATAAAAGAGCTGTGTCTGGAAAAATCCATGAGTACGTAAGTGTCTGGATCTGTCAAACATAATGTTTATGTAGAGAATACAGGGAGATCTGATCCATCATGGATGCTTAGAATATTCTCTGTATATGACTTTTGCAACATGTCCCTGAGGATAGCAGGTTTCACAAAGATAACAGATTGAGTAAAAAGCCACCTACATGCTGTATATTGAGAAACACAATGTGTATATATAGTATGTCCCCAGTGCTGACAAGGCAGGCCCAATATCTGATCCTTATGTGAAACAGATCCTTACAAGAAGGATGGAAATATCTGTTCGTTTGATCTGTCAAAGATCATAATCTGCTGGATTTCATCAGTATTTCTGAGAAATAGAGAGTTGGATTTCCTTTTTAAAGCTGCACTTATCAATATCTTTCAACACACAAGGAGGGTGGAATGAAGCATGCACTGTGAGATGGTTGTTTATCTTGACTTGCCCATGGAGAATTATCTACTGACTCTACAGCGAACTTCAGGTCTATAAAGGATTTGGATCATCGTTTTGGTTTCATGGCCCAGAATAAACCAGTGTTTGAGTTCGGTGCATCTGCTCTCATCAACAAGCTCGGTTGGAAGATGATAGACTTTAATGTATTTACAGGGTGGAAAGAAATGCAAGCATGTCAGGCCTGACATGTCTAAGGAAGTGACTGTTTGCTTTCATATTAGCTACAACAACTTTATAAGGTGGTAATATTTTAGTGTCATCCTCATTTTTTAGGTTGCAGATGACTATGAACCACACTGTCCCCAGTTTGCATCTATAACGATCAGATCTTTTTAGATCTGTTCCATCTCTTTGTCTTATCGGACTGTAAACACACAGTGCACCAGAAGCATGCTAACTTAAACCACATCTAAAGTGGAACCATCTGGTGGGATGTCCAAGACTATTAGCCGTGGAAATACTTTTGGTTTTAAGAGTCACTCTCTCAGATTTCTTTCTCCACCTCAATCCAACAGAAGGGAAGGGAATTAGTGTTCCCAAATAAAACCTAGAATTTGTGTCCAAGGACTGCTAGAAAAACTCTGTGCTGAGGTGGATAGACCAGAACCTCTAGGTGCAGATCAGCAAAGTGTATAAAGTGTATTGGGCTGTGTATCAAATTGGGAAAGTTGTTTATAGTCAATGATTCTATTGAGTTTTACATTGAATTGGAATAGGATTTATGAATTAGACTACATGAATTTATTTTGAGTAGATGAAAAAGGGGAATAAATCAGTGTCTGCTGTACTTAATTTGTCTTATTTATGAGTACTTGTTTCTTTTCAGCTCAGTTCAGTTCAGACAACTTTCTTCATCCCAATAGGGCAATTCATTAGTTGCTTATACCCAGGCCATACATTCAACCATACATTCAATCTCAACAGACAACAAGGCAAAGTTAAATGTCAGAGATAAACAGGCATGGGGCAGTATGAAGGAGAGGCAATAAATCAAAAGCAACAGTTACACATCTTATAAATGAGTTAGTAAAATAAATAGTTGATGACAAAAAAAGAAATATCATTTAAAATGAGAGCTGTCTGTGTTTAACAGCTTAATAGCAGAAGGGATGAAGGACTTAGAATATTGATTTAAAGAATCATAATCATTATAAAGTCAGCCTGAGGGCATCACTGCTATTGACAATCATTTAAGTTCAAATATGAATAAAGTATTATCATAAGCAAATTGAAGAAACCAATTATCAGATGCACACCTTTAGGGACCCTACAAAACATGTGAGAAATTTAACTGAATTATGACGGAGGCACACTGACATCTCAAATCCTGACGTGATAAAAACAAACCTGTGTGGATAGATACAAGAAAATATTATTTACTAATCCTTTCATATTTCAAACATTCTTAACAATTGCTGTCATAATTGTTTTCATCCATTAGCCTGTCATGTCTAAAGTTTGTGCACATTTGAATTTGAATTGGCAAACAAAGCTGTTCAGCTTCATTTATTCAGTCATCAATCATTTATTACATTGTTTGACACTTGACTCTTAATAATTCGACTGTCATTTTCATTTAGCAGCCAACTAGGTGTTGTTATCTCATAAGAAATCCATCAGGTGAGACTGTGGATCTGCATTAACATCCCATCTGTATGCCCTGTTGTGGCTCCACACTGGGCTGATGTTTTGTATACTGATGCCTGTTCCATCATGCCTTTCTAACAGTAGAAGCCTGCCTTTGTTTTTCCTCCCAGTCTTATGACTGTCCGTTCTTTCCTGTTATACTCCTATCTGCTGTGTAATTGGAGATTGTGCCCCACCACCTGAGTCTGCCTTTAACCTCCCCCAAAAAAACGAGAGGAGTGAGGGGACGGGGGATGAGATTCGTTCTCCACAAAATCAGCTCGTTGAAGAGTTGGCTGTCGAGCCAGCTGGCCCTTATGTGATGAAAGCTGGAAGCTCATTGTTTTATATATTATTCATTATATATGACTGTCTTTGTGAAGAACATAGATTATTGTATGAGCCATCAAACAGACATTGTCATGCATTATATGCATTGCATATTGTAAATATTACAGTGTTTTACAGCCAACCCTGTCTCCTGGAAAGTAAATAATCTGTTTGAATCTGTCTTTGAAACTTAATGCTTCCCAAATATGATTTTTATTCAAATGACGAGAAAATTATGTTGATACTCATCATTTCTGCCAAATATTCAACAGAAATTAATCTGTTGTCCTTTAATAATCAGTCTAAGGTTTGGAAAGGTTGTGGTCCTATTTAAATACTGGAAAAGTTAAAAGTTACTTAGAGCACAGGACAAACCTGTCTTTCCATAAACTTAACCGACGGGCGGTAGTTACTAAAACCGCAAATGTAAACGTAGTGTTGTCTAATGTAGACCCCTTAATGCAAATCAAAACGACCTCATCATAGTGTTCATGACTCTAAGTTATGAGGACACAGGTTTATTATTTCATTTAAATTTGTGTGTATAATGGGGAGAGGTTTGCAGTCTTGAAAAAGAATAGCTCTCAGAAGAACACATTCCTCCGCCAAGGCCCAACGATCCATTTTAATTCAATCAAAAAAGCCCTGAATTGCAAAATTGGAGAAAAAAAATGGAAAAGAATGTTGTGGGATGTGATGCTATAGGCTCAAAACATTCAGGGCTGAAGTAGTTTCAGTCCACAGAAAATACATGATGACGTTTTGTTTTGTTGTTGTTGTTTGTTTGTTTGTTTGTTTTGGGGGGGTTTATGATGTCATGTCATGCTAACGTTGTGATGGGAGGTAATCACTGGCCCTTACAGTGATTACATGCATTAATCAGTGTAGTTAGTCCAGTCAATAATCATGCATTTTAAAAGAAAAACACTGAGACAGTTCTCTCTGCTACTCATATGTGGGTTCTCTCAGTGACCACGGCCCCGATGACATTTCCACAACAACAATCTTTATTTTTATCACATTCAAAAATAGGATTTCACTGGGAGCTTTACAGCTCTGATGCCTCTCAGACAGACTTCTGCAGTCTCTCCATGTGTGGCAGCATCTCTCCCCACGTCCAGCACACTAGATAGGGGAGAGAGAGTCATCAGTACTACACAAAACACTCTCTCTCACCCGAACCAAACCCCACCACCACAAACATATTTAAAGCCAATACTAAATAAGTTTTCATGGTTTTAAAAATCCAAAGCTTTCCAGGCCTGTGGTTGCTAAGCCTATGTGGATGTAATTTCTGTTGTTCATTATTCCTCTAAATATAAACTGTAGCTACTGGATATTAGTTTGCCTCAAAGGAACAATTGAAGGTAAATAAAGCCAATAAATGTGTGCTGATTTCTTCGCCATTTACCAGAGGCTGCAGGAACAATACAGCCTGTTAGGATTGATTAATGACATGTGTTGAACTGGAGCTCTAAGAGCCTGAGCTGAGGCAAAGGGAATAATGACTCCCACAAACTAGCGGCTGCAAGCACCTCCATTAGCAGGTAATGAGTCAGTGATGCACTTTGGATATTATTGTCAGCAATGAAGCCCATTTAAGTGAAGATGAGTTTCTTCCTTAGGTGGGATCAGTTTATTAAGAAGACAAGTTCTGACATTCAGCTACGACAGAGTGGGAGACTGACAAAACAAGGGATGCACCCTGTTGCAACTCGTGTTGACACTCACGGAGCACAGACGTGCACACACTCAACAAGCCCTTGTGCAAATTTCACAACCTTGAAAGTGAATGTCCTTCTCACCAAACGAGATGCATTAGAGCTGTAAGTCATTCCAGACTCTCATAATCATCCAGAATGAGCTGACATCATCTGTGGTGGTGGGGAACATGGGGGAGATGTGACACAAGGGTCTGGGGGGGAGGCGATGATAAGATGAATCCTTAGCAGCCGCGGACAACCAATGCAATGCACAGCAGAGGGCTGAAGGTGGACAGAACGTAATGAGCCAAGTCCTTTTCAATAAGCTGCACGGTGGTGTGTGTGAGGGCAGCAGTGTGTTCATGTTACGTACACAAAAAGCAGACAATGGATGCAGCAGGTTGATGGAACATGGAACCATCACCGTCACATGCTGGGAAACATGGTTTGAGGCATGATATGCAGCATTTGCACAAAATTAAATTGTACTTTTTGCTACATAGATTGCATTTGCATATAATACCATGTAAAAATATAATACTGTACATGTAATACCCTTCACAAGTCACAAATTAGTGTCATTCTTCTAGCTTTATGTGGCTGTGGTTGGTGTTGAATCTTTGATTCATGAATTTATTATTGCTCATGACATCAGCTCTGTGTACTAAGCTAAGTATAGATTTCAGGCAAATGCTTGAACCATGTCATTGAAAAGAAAAACTAATTGCATTTTTTAAGTGCAATTATTCTAGCTTGAGTTTTTTTATTTTCTATTTTATGGTAATTATTCCATTACTGTCTTTATTTTATGTGGGCAAGACACATCCCATGGCATTAAAGGTGCTACTCTTCAAGCAGGGTTGCATTTAGTGATCGTACACTGATGCATTTTTCATCCCACAAAACAATGTTCGGACATGAAAAGCATTTTATTCATGAAATGTAGCATATGGCAGTTTGTGGTCAAGAAAATGTCAACTGCAACAAAGAAATTTATGTGTAGTTTTTTGTGACAATAACATTTTTTATTTGATAACATAGTTTCAGTTTTAAAAAATGCTGTGGTGAAAGCTGGTGCCATCTGTGCTTCAGTCAGTCAATGCTTCGGTCATTGCATGAGCAGCATGTCAGCAGAACGTGCAGCAGCAGCAGCGATCCATGTGTGTCTACATGCAGGGTGAGTTCAGGCACAATGTTGATTGTAGGTCATCCGACTTATGTCAGCATATGCGATTAAGTGCGTGTAGTACGTGTGACACAGGAGCCATTACACTGCTGGTGTAGCCAGCTGGACTGATTAAAATAGAATCATATTTGTTCTGTCAAATGCATGTGAGATGGACGACCTAAAAAACTCACCTGAAATGTCTCCTGACTCGCCAAAAGTGTCCCCAGTTCAGATTGATGGCAGGTATGATTTTGTTGGGCGTTTTCTGTGTTTTGGGGGTTTTTTTTATACCGTTTGCTTAAGTCAGAAATGTTCAAATCCTATGTATCAGGGGAATACATCTCAGTCTTATTTGGCAAAAAATATGAGATATGAATGCATGAGCAGTAATTGGCTGAGATTAGGGACAAGTCACCAGTTCATCATAGGACCACATAGAAAGGCAAAGAACTATTCTCACTCACATTAACACAGTCAATTTAGAGTTACCAATTCACCTCTACTGCATGTTTTTGGATGTGGGAGGAAGCCGGAGAACCAGGAGAGAACCCACACAGAAAAGCCCCAGGTCCTCAGGTGGATTTGAACCCAGGACTTTCTTGCTGTGAGACAACAGTGCTACCCACTGAGCCACTTTGCTGACCAATAATTAATAATTAAATATATTTTTAATAACTAAATAATTCCTTGCTCACTCAATGTCCTATCAGTAAATGAACCTGCCGGCTGCCATATTATCTCATGATCAGACATCAATAAACAATCTATATGTCAACAGATGCCTGTATCAGAAATGTCACAAAGTGACATTAAAAATAAAATATTCTAAAGTTATTATGGGATATTAAAGTAGAATAAAAATTCTTCAATCATATAACCACCAAGGGTTTATGATGGTGTGAATGTTCATACATACAAACATAGGAGTCCTTCTACCCTTAGAATCTCTACCGTATGATGTGAACACAGCATAAATCACAGACAGCACACCAGTTGTTTAATGGAGCATGCCGGCAACACTTCTCAGCTGGTTAAGTTGGGAAATTGCATGTGACCATGTCAAAATCATGCTCAGGTGGCCATCAGTCAATGTTTTTTATGAAGGATCAAGGCTTCAGGGTCATTTATCTGTCCTTGTACAACAATGGGTTGAAAATTGAAATGAAAGTTTGCATTCAGTCAGCCTCTCCTCATCCTGCAGCAGTCCTGCCTCTGTTGGCAGCAGCTTGATTCGGGCTCATGTGGTAGAAAAAGGTCTCTGTAAAAATGTGGGCTCAAGAGTCTCTGATTTTCCATCCCACTTTGTTCATTTTATTTTCCTGCGACTGGACATTATCCAGGAGAAGCCTTGAATCCCAGCTGAGTGATCATGGCTCCTGTCCTGGATCTCTGGAAGCGTTTGTAAATATCAGAGAGGACTGTGTGGCTGATCAACTGAATACACTTCAAAACTTTTGACCACACAGAACATAAAATGTCTGATATTGAGAAAGATATTGACCCGGAAACCCCACTATTATAATAACATAATCAATAACTATGAATACCATACAGATGAACAATTCAAAAGCAACGTGGAAATGAAGGGTTCTCTATCAATAATACACTTTAACAGCAGAAGCCTCCACAAAAACTTCCCTAATATAAAGGATTATTTAAGCCAGTTTAAAGAGTTTAATGTGATTTCTATGTCTGAGACATGGCTTCATGGTGACAAAGATCATGAAGTGGTTCTGGATGGATATGAGTTATTTACAGCCCACAGGATCAATAAAAAAAGGAGGATGTTGCCTTATATGTCGACACATCTTTAAGATGTACCATGGCTAAATCAATGTCCAGCACTATTGATAATATTTTGGAATCTATTACTATTGAAATGCTGTTAAAAATGCTAAAAATATATAATTATTAGCTGTGTATATAGAGCACCAACTTGCCTCGACACATTCAATAAACTGATATATTTGACTAATTAATTTGGTGGTTTCAATATTGACCTATAAAACCCGAATGGACACAAAAAGACATCAGATTTCATAATTACAATGTACAGCAACAATCTATTTCCTCTGATCATAAAACCAACCAGAATAACAGCCGATACTGCTACACTGACTGACATCATATTCACAAATAAAACTGAGAGCAAAAACTGCGGAGACAACGTTTAGAACATGATGTGTGGATCATTTCCTTTGACCCTGGAGAAAATGTGTGAAATGCCCCCCAGCAATGTTAAAGTGAGAAAAATCCTTGATCTGTCCCTTTAACTTTATTGGGTCCCCGTCTCTTTAACTTCAATGGGTTTTGTGGAAATTTGCCAAGTAGAATTGTGTCATGCTGCTAACAAACAAACAAACAAACAAACCAATGGACATGGGTGAAAATATTGGCTAATGTAAATAAATATCCCCCCTTCTCCCCTTGTCCTTACACATAGACGTTTTCCTCCATATTGTCCTGCATAAACACAAAATATTACGCAGTGATGGATAAAAAGAAATTAAATTCAGTTAAAACACTAAAACCTAGCAGTATTTAAGCATTGAGCTGAAGCTGATCTGGTTCTTGTTAAGTTTATTGTAGGTTCACAAACAAGCCAAAATAAGAAGTGTTAATAATCGCTAGAGTTGTACCTCTTTGAATTATGTCCATGCTGAACGTTTAAATGGAAACTCAACACAAATGTTGGAAATAGTGTGACTTTATGCAGCGAGGTGGACTTTAAGGGCTGGGTTGAGCTGACGTTCATGCAGGGGAACTGGAATCTAACCACAACTTTAAGTATTTTATTTGTTTAACCCTAACCATATCTTAAAGCCATTAGTACAGTAAAGAAAGTTCAGTGTGTGAAGAAAGGATTTGATGATCCAAATTCATGCAACAGCACTCAACACATCCTGACTTTGAACCTTGGGTCATAAATTCCCATCATGCAACATGATAGCGGCTTTCATTGCCTGACAAACACCTACTGCTTTCAAACACAGCTCCAGTTTGTAACTCAGGCTTTTTGAAAGCTGAAGTCTGAAACTGAAACTGAGATGACCCCAATGACATCATCATGACATCACCAGGGTTATTTAAAAAAAAAACACAATTAGAAAGGCCATTTGCTATTTAAATATTATGTCTTCTCACACTGAGCATTTCTATCCAATACATGTTTAAATGAAATGTCACAGGTGATAAATACTGAATCATGACAACTTCCTGGTTACTCATGTCTGACTGCACAATGTGACCAGTAGTCATTGAATGCATCTTTTTTCTTTCAGTCTAAGGCAAAACCTTGTATGCCAAAACGTTTTCTCTTGGAGGGCTAAAACTGACAGTTAAGGGTTAATGGTAAGAGGATCCCAATTTCCCTTAATCGACTAACTTATTGCCTAAATTTTCACTCTCGCTGCCA
Organism: Chaunax sp. Z400; assembly: GCA_037577475.1. Taxonomy (NCBI): domain Eukaryota; kingdom Metazoa; phylum Chordata; class Actinopteri; order Lophiiformes; family Chaunacidae; genus Chaunax; species Chaunax sp. Z400. Next base: position 18,072,841 of record CM075203.1, on the reverse strand, counting down.
TTCTCAAATTATGATAAATAATTCATGCATCGATGCAGGGCAATAAAGAAAAGGAAATAAGGGAAACTATTCAGTAATGAAATAAGTTACATTTTATCAGCGGTTAATTACAACTTTGCAACAACTTTTACTGCAGGGCCTGACTGGTTCATTCTAATACATGCCATTATTGAGGCAGATTTACATAATGAAGACAATAAGGGTGAGAGCAATAATGTTTTATAGTCAGAGCGATTGTGGGCTTCTGGAGACATTTTTCTTCCGTTATCTAAGAGACTCATTTGAATAAAGAACTTTTATGTGGCTGTAAAATACCTTTAGGTTAATTTTGCTGATTGGATTTTTCATTCATTTGCAAAACAGATTCCCACCATAAATATAGAGAAGTCTTTTGTGCATTTGTTTAATTAATAGTGTCTGACAGGCCTTACAGAGAAATATGCCTCTGAATGTTCACGCATGAGCAAGTGAGTCACTTCCTTTCCTCCATTTCTTCCTTCCTCTCAATCCTCAATTCATTCAAAACATCACTAACAATGGCTGCATGCACACACATGTACATTATATATTCAATGTACACAGCTCACATACACAATTTACATGTATAACAATAAAGTGTCAAATATGTTAAGAATGACAGTGCAGTGATGTCATATGTGGTGTGTATGGAACCTGCACACTCACACTCTGACAGGCCTCACTGGAGATTTTGTTTATAGAACACTTAGAGTGTGATGATGATGATGAGCTTTAAGTTTCAAAAGGTTGAAAGTTGTATTTAATGATGAAGGCCAATATCTTCTTTCTTTCTACAATATCTTAACATATCAGATACATCATATGGTTGAGTTCTTTTATGATCAACTATGGTTAAGTCAGAATTCAGACATTATTCTGAGAATTCTGACTTAATCTCAGAATTCAGACATTAGTCTCAGAATTCAGATGTAAGTCTCAAAATTCTGACATTATTCTCAGAATTCAGACTTTACTCTGACTTTATTCTTAGAATTCTGACTTAATCTCAGAATTCAGACTTTATTCAGACATTATTCTTAGAATTCTGACATTAGTCTAAAAATTCAGACATTATTCTTACATTCACATTCAAATCTACATTGGAGGAAGGTTAATAAACTTTTCAGCACAAACAAAACCAGACAGTCTGGCATTATTTTTTATTGTTGCTGTTGTCCTGTCCATAGCGTTCTGCCGACGTGCACGAATTTGGCTGGAATAATAATAAACATGCGTGAAGCTGGGCTGTGACATTATCGTTTTCAGAGGAGTGATTATACTCTGGAGCCCAGCCCAAAAACTTGTGTTTTCAGGCCCTGAAAACACTATTCTAATGTAAACAAACGGCCAAAACTCAACATTGCTGTTTTTGGGTTGTCGTGAAAACGGACCCTTAGAGTTCATTATAAGGATAATTAAGGGGATGAGGTTTGGTTGGGTTACGGGACAAAAAGACTTTGTTATTTTAGGGAATATTAGGTCTTCATTATCATGGTGACAACGAAACCTTTCATTCAGGTGAGGGAATGATGGTTTAGAAAAACAGAATTAACCGTTGACAGAAACAAACAGTGACGTCGCCTATCATCCTCCTTTGCTCCCGTCATAGATACAATACCCGATTGAGATTTTAGTCATAGTTTTTGGAACACTTATTAAAACGATTTATACCGTTCTTCTTCAGAGGACACCATGTTGATGCATAATGCATGCCAAAAATCAGCACAGCGCTCTGTCATCTCCCCATAAAAAGATGAGAATATAAATGTAGGCTATACGAATAAATCTAGTGAATAAGTGCTGATAATGCTAGAAAAGAAAAACTGTTGACTTTCCCACAGAGGATACTTTGACCTCACCCATAGGCAGCAGCCTTTCCTCTGACAGTCCATCACCAGAGACGACAACTGTATGCAAACCGGCTCCGCCACAAACACAAAACATCTCCAATATTTATCTCTCTGTCGGTATGTCTCATCCGGGTCCCTGCAAGGTCATCGTACGTGATGAGAATCTATCTCGCTGGTTGTCCTTGGAGTCTTCCTCCTGTGGGGCAGAGAAGGAGTAAAGCATTAGCCCGGGCCCTCAGTGAGATATTCCAGTCAGAGTGAGCCCTCCCTCCTCTACGGCAACGGTATAGATCAACCTGAAGATGACAGAGAGCTGGAGGGTTCACAGCCTGACTCAAATCTGGATAATAGGCCTGAGGATGCTGGATCAAACAGTGTGTGTCACATCCATGCACTGCAACCCACTATTGATTATCTCTGCCCTGTGGGAGTGACACACAGACAGACACACACACACACACACACACACACATGCACGCCAAGGATCTGCTGGCTGTGATGGGAAGCAGAAGCAGTGCATATATACATCGCTGATATTAATTAGTTTGACTCTGAGAAAAATGTGAAGGCAGCTGAAATTGAACGATGTATTGGTATCACTTCAGAGGGTGTAGCAGAATGATACTGCTTCATCAATACTGTCTGTGTGTGTGTGGTGTGTGTATAGGTCAGAAGAAGATGGAGGACAAGGAGGAAAGAATGATGACTTTTAATTTCAGGGGACAAACATTTGAGGTTCCTGGACAGCCTCCTGCTAACACACACACACACACACACACGCACACACCCACACTATGTGTTTCACTTGTATTCATATCTGTCGCAGGTAGTCAGAGGAAATTACTGATGGACATCACACTGCACTGAATGTCCTCAAAAATATATATATACACAATATTTGCCTGTAGATAAAACCCAAATATCATTGACCATCCTGATAGGTTCTCTGATTAAAAGCTGTCCAGCCCACCCTGACCCGACACCAGGAGAGCTATTCCCCCAGCAGCAATAACACGGAGGTGGGAACTGTCTGTTTGTGGAATGATAAACTTGTGCTGTCAGCAGTAATATTCTCTCTCCTTTCAAACAGGTCCCAGATTTTATGGCCCCAAAAGATGTGCCACATATTTATGCAGGAAACGTGTGGCGGCTCCTGGTTTTTTAATTCACATTCAAAAAGAAAGCTAATCACTTAGGAGAGGGTTAGATTTTAAAATCATTTAGATATGAGCTCCTGCTGTTCTTTCATTATATGAGATCATGTTTGTTGCAACCTGCAGGTTTCCAACATCTGTCATACCTCTAGATGGATTCCCAGATGAGCTTTTTAGTGTATGTGTATTTTGTCATTACAACCTCAATTATATAAAGAGAAATAAATGCATTGTTCATTAGCATTGAAACAAAGTGTTATTATTGGATCAGTGTTACAGCGATAACTAGAGGGCACAAAGAAAGCACAGAGAGCCCTTCTACATACAGCCTGACTCACTGTTTATTCCATCCGAGCCGAACTGAAATCAGCTGCAATTCTAGACGGCACTCACTCAATGAATGGGAGTGAATGGAGCTAAAGGGCTAAAGTAATTATTTTCACCTACTTCTAGACAAAAAAAGCACTCTTTTTTTTGTGCAGAGTATCAATTATATATCAGAAGTGAAAACATACTAGTATCCTTTAGAACAAAACCTTAACATTCTGCTAATGAATGCTGATTGGTCCATGAAGTATTTACGACCCATTATATCGAAAACATAATGAATGTTGGCAGAAAAAAATGTTTTTCCCATATACATAACATTTTAGAGCCTCAGCTCCATAGACCCCCATTCATTTTGGACTTCTTCAAGAGCGCCCCTCCTTTCCCTCTATACTAGTGGACACATGAATCCTACAATGGCGACACCATGACCCGCCCTACTCTCTCATTGGCTTGGCAAGATGATTATTCTCATGTAGCCCCTGAGAGAACTTTGACTACATGAGAAACGTCATTGTCGTACCAAGCCAATCAGAGGCAGAGTTGGGCGGGTCATGGCATCACCATGTTTGATTTGTAAAAAAAATAAATAAATCTTTGATCCATACCATCTTCTGGATAAACCGCAAAATCAGATCAACTCTTTCCCTCCCTGGGGCCCAGCACCTTTCTGCAAAATTTCAATGAAATCCAATTTAAAACAGTTATCCAGTTATTTAGTTATCCTGCTTACAAATACACAAACAAACAAACAAACCACACCAATCACATAACCTCCTCCTACTGCCAATGGAACATATTAGAATATTAGGGGGAGTGTGTCCCCGACTCTTCAGTCAGAGCTCCCTGGAGCTGCTGGTGAGTCTGTGTCATACTCGCTCATTAAACCAACCCCGCAGGTTTACAGCTGTTTGCAGCTCATCGCCGGCCAGTCCAGAACTGTGACATCACTCTCCTCCAGAAACTGAACACACACAGGCTTGATGCGGAGGTCATCTGACTCAAAATACATCATGCCTCATACAACCTCTTCTTGTTTTGGTATACAGGCCTGTCAATGGTGCTCTCTGCTGCTGTTTGGAGGAGCACCAGGCAGACATTTGGATCCTGATTCTGGCTTGTTACACGTGGTCAACCAGGATCTGTCGTTGTTTCTCTGGCTACATATCTATAGTGGAATTGTGACTGTCCACCACCCAGGTGACTTGTCTGCAGGACTATCCTGCCTCCAGCATACCAGTGGCATGTTGGCCCAGCTGTGGCATTTCCCTGCCTTTTTATAGGAGTGGGTTGGTTTGACCAGCAGTTTTCATTTTGGTTTAGTTGGAAGAACGGCTATTTCTTTAAAGAATTATGTATTCAGACGAGTCACAGAAATCAGTCAAGCATGACCAAACCTTGTGTGTTGAGAATTATCACAAAACCTGCCCTACATAGATGTACAACCAATTTTGAAATAGAGAAAAGGTTTCCTCAAACTGGGCCAAAAAAAAAGAGCGGTACAGTTTTAAATCCCAATATAGAAGCAGCTAAATCATGATTAATGTTTTTATGGTAATGTTTAGGAACTTAAAAGATAGTGGTGCTAAATCTAAGCCCTTATCTATTCTAACCTGAGTTCTACACGTGATGTGACAGTGGCTCTGCCCTCACTGGGAGAAATGCTGTATGTCACCTCTCAACAGAAACCTATTCATTGGATGTAAAAGGTATTTGGCAAAACTCATTAAAATATCATTTTCAAGGCACAGAATTCTTTTTCTGATGAAGTTAAAACAGTATCTTCCATAAGTACAACAGAGCAGACTTAAAAAAGAGTTTTATGTGGTAAAATATTATTCTTTCATGTTAATAAGCCTTTTTGGGATATTTTGTCTGTCCCTGCACATTACTTCTCACTGTTTTCTCTATATAACTTACTAGATTTTAACTTGTTAATAAGCGTAATCAGATTCAGAATGATCTTTATTGTCAATATACACAAGTGCAATGAAATTTTGTGTTGCTTCTCTCAAATGCAGATAAAAAGAGTAGAACAAGTTACAGCTGTAAAAAAAAAGACGATCAGTGCGAGATAAACATAAGGTGCTTGAATCGACTGTATAAAAAGACAAAGCAAGGTTTGAAAGAATGAGAAAGACGTGATGATGACGATGACGATGAATGGTCAGGATGTCTTCGGCCACAGGTTCAAATTTAGACCATGATCCCCCCAAATTGCGTTTGTAAACCAGTGAAGCCTTCTTATAGACTCCATAGTGGTGGGAACAGTCTGGGACTTAAACCGATTACAAAAATAATGGAAGAAATCATTTTTATTCAATCTACTGAAACATTTTTAGTCGTCATTGAACCACATTCGCTGTTTGTCTCCACAGTGACATGGGGCTGAGAGGCGTGTGCGTGTGGGGGTGTGAGGGGGTGTATCAGGTATAGGAGGGAGGGGGAGAAGAGGGGGTTACAAATTGAGAGTCAGCAGCGCTGGAGGAGCAGATGTGAGAAGCGCACTGAAGGGGCCAGACGCACCGCCATAATTAGCCGCGGATATATTAACGGGGATAACCGGATTATGAGGATTTGAAGGGGGGGGGAGAGTCGCCAGAATCCGGTGTCATACAAGGCGAAGGATTAAGTTAGAGGTCCTCACTCCTCCGGCCGCCGCGATGGGGATAGACCGGAGGCGGAGAGCATCGCTGGCTCTCACCTTGAACTTCCTCGCGTTGTTCCTGGCCGTGTCGGCTCTCACCACCAGCTACTGGTGCGAGGGGACGCGGAAAGTGGTGAAGCCGTTCTGCACCGGCCCGGTCTCCACCAAGCAGTCGTTCTGCATCATGTTCAACACCTCCAGCATCAACAACACGAAGCTGGTGCAGTACATCTGGGAGACCGGAGAGGATAAGTACGTGATGAGGAAGTTTCACACCGGCATCTGGTTCTCCTGCGAGCAGCACATCAACATGACCGGTAAGTTTGTACGGAGAGGCACCGGGAGGAACGGAGCGCAGCGGAGGGGTCCGCGCAGAGAGGGGCGCTCAGGAGAGGCACGTCGGTCCTAAAAATAAATCCTGCTTCTTGGACCTCTGTACATCAAAAAAATGTAATCCCTCTTAGAATAGATGTCGGGGTTAATCTCAGAAAATAATTTAAAAGTCAGATTAAAAATAGCATCAGAAGCGAATAATCCCATATTTGAACACCTCAGTTTTGATTTTAACACAGGTTCAAAGACTATTAGACGCAGGGTTTTCATAGAAAGGTCAGGGTTTTTTTTTTAATGATGCTGCAGTCTTTAAATAGATATATTCAAAAAGCTTCTTTCAAAGAGTCATAAAGGGGTAAGAAAATAATCATTTTCACAGCAGAAAACAGATGTTTTGGCTCAAATTCTTCAAACTAGGTCTTGATTAACTTCCTGTTAATTGATTAGCAACTAATCCCTATAACAACAGTAAAGCCACATAAAAGGATTATTTGCTGATGTTTGACTCTCTTATGTTCAGTATTTACTGTGTGGGAACACTTATGTCCCCTTCAACTGTGGATCTAGGAATCTACAGTATCATTGTGTGATACACAAACATTTTGTTCTGTTGGCAGTGAAATCCCACAGAATGTCTGGCCGGCACGCTGCTACTAACTGGATTTGAGACGATTCTGATGATTTGAGAGATTCTGACGTGCTGGAGGAAGTGTTAGAGCAGGAAGGAAACACAGATTGGATCAAACTGTGATTTTTTAATGTGATTTTTTGTGATTGATGGCATGCAGATGAAATCGGTGTTTCATTTATCAGATGATGTAGTCGTCCATGTACTGTAAATGTAAATGAAATGTCCCATTTCTAATGTTTTCCAGGTGAAAAATGCAGAAGTTTCCTTTATGTTGCACCTTCAAATGAAAGAGGTAAGCATCTGATGAACACAGACCAGTCCATCCTGAATTCATGCAACACCATCTCACTGGTAAAGGACCAGTAATGTAAATGTGAAGATATTTTCACTGTCATTCAATCAGATGAAAAAGTTTACTATAAGACAGAGCAGTGGCCCAAAGCAGGAGAAACAAACCTTTTTGACATGTTTATCTCTCCCAACATTGTCGACTGGTTTTTGACCACTATAAATGAGCTGTTTGGCTCTATGGTGGCCATTTTGACTGAAGTGGACATTTTGGAAAAGGATCTTTTGCAGTGAAATACTGGCGGTGCCTCTATGCCAGTTGTTGGAGCATCTGTCGACCTCCAGGAGTCGCATGTTTTCTGCTTTTCATCTTTAAGCCTACGTTAAATTTGAATCCACCTCAGCAGGTTTACCGCTGCTTACTTGTAATTAAAGGATGAGTACAAGGCCGTATGCTGAGGCAGCAGCTTTCAGTATCCCTAAATCTTTCATCATCAGATGTAATAAGTCATCAACATGATACCAAGGCTGAATCATCCTCAGTACAGTGTTTTGGCTGCGGTTGTTGGTGAGGCGATGCCTGAGGTGTGGATCAGCTGCATTGTTGTTACCTCCATACATTCTCATGGCCTCATACATTCTCATGGCCTCATACATTCTCATGGCTTTTCGTCTCCTCAGCCTTCATCCTGTGCTGGAAGCTGCTTTTCAGCCGTATGTTCAACGTCCTGCTGTTGTCATTTTGTTTGACTTCATTACTCAGTCTGGTGTTGGACTCATGCTGGGGATAGAGTAGTGTGTTTTGGCATCAGCCCTCTGAGTGCTAATTTAAATTTTTTGTTTGTTTTTAAGGTTCTTGCACATAACATGATACCCAAGTGCTTTACATCAGCATTTACAACACAGTCTCAGCTTTCTGTAGAATGAGGCTCATATCTGTGCTCGAGCAATGAATATGGAGATAATGTGGCCCAAACCTTCTTTTTTTTTTTACCTTCATTTAACCAAGAAGTCTCGTTGAGATTACAAGTCTCTTTTATGAGGGAGACGTGGCCAAGGTCGCAGCTAACAAATACAACATACAATACAATACAAACAATAAAACAACATCAACTATTCATACATGGCCTCTGAAGAAAAGCATGAACGTTTCTCCACATCACCACAGTCTTGTTGAATTCTGTTTTTGTTTTTTTTTCTTCATATTTCTTGTCAAAACACACCTTTACTCGTGTAAATAAATTGTTTGGTGCTTGAAATGGGTTTATTTAAGATTTAGTTTGACAGAACCAGTGGAATATTTGAATAAATTAGTGGACGTCTACATTTTTCTGGATTTGGCACAGGAATGTGTCCCCATCTTTAAAGAACAAGGCTGAGCAGTATTGTTTATTTTTCTGAAAAGACAAGAAATCCACTAGAATGGCATTGTGAAGAGCACAGACCTCCACCAAGCCAAACAATCCCACACATCTCTAGTTGTGATGAGTATGAGTAAAAAAAAAAAAAAAGTTCTGATGTTCTTTGAGTTCATGTACACTGGAAAGCTCAAAAGACAATGAAAGTGTGTGTGTGTGGGGGGGGGGCATGATGGAGTTAATCCTCATAATCTTTAGCCCCATTCAGACAGCATTTTAATTCTGGGCCTGTTGCACCTTTATTCCGCCCCAACGTCTGTCTGAATGTTGCATTGTACGTCACACCTCTTAATGTTGCGGAACACCAGCATACACTATGAACAAACACACTGAGGTGGCGTTGTGACGCCTTGGTTCGGTCCAGTTTGAACACACCGAAGGGGTCACAGAGAAGGGAATTAGTTTGGGTGCTGTAGCACAATGCCTGTCTGAAAGTGGCTAATGTTTCTAGCATTACCCCTGAGTTATTTCCTGGCCTATGCTCCATCTTTCCACTAATATTAGTGGAAATGTTAAAAAAAAATTAAAAAAGTTACAAATAACAATTCCTGGATCTGTCCCTTAATCCAGATCAGCACCAAAACTTAATGGGTTCTGTTCTGACCCATGCTCCACCAAGTGTCATGGCAATCTGTCCAGTAGTTTTCACATAATCTGGCAAACAATGGTTCCTAATAACCAACAAACAAACACGCCTGAAAGAGGTAACTATTCCTGTTCCTGTGACACGGAGCTCAATTAATGCTCAAAATCCTCATCAAAAAACTCCAACTAAAACCTAAAAATCTAGTATAACTGTCATAGAGAACCAAATGGAAATAAAGCTGCAAGCAGCGTTTAACGGGCCCTCGCACCCCAGCACCCGTTGGGCCTCACTACTGCACACCTGGATAAATGCAAGGCTCTGTATCTGCATGCATTATGGACACTGATGGAGGGATTGTGACTTACCTTATTTTGTCCACTATATGGCGCTAGACGCCTCCTAATCATTTTGACTCATCTTCGATTATATCATGTGAAGCCACACCATGAAAATGTAATTAAAATCAAACAAAAACTGTCACACAAGACATTTTAGCATTTGCCAGCAGGTGGCGCTATCATTTTTACTCAATATGAATTTGTAGATGGGACTTTAAAGATGTCTACCGAATTTCATACATGTAGGTTAAACACAGACGGATATGCTTATTTGAAGTTTTACAGGGGGCGCTGCAGAGCCAATTTACCACAATCGATCCTGTAAACTATATGAGATCGAAAGTAGTACCACCTTTGATGAGTGTGTCAATTTTGGTGAACATCTAAGCTTCCCTGGCCTCTCAACACCAACTTCCTGTTTGATGGCGAACATCAAACATCGTGCCCCCGCCATGTGACCCAAACTCATAATATTTACAATAATGCTTCATCAAGGCCTTATGGCTTTACTGACTAAATTTGAGATCATTGTGGTCAACGGCCTGATAGAAGCACGTCAAATTCTGAAGTATATAACTTCCTGTTGCCACTAGGTGGCGCTGTGACTATTATCAAATTTAACTATATAGATGTGTTCAGGGTGGGACTCTTATCAACTTCCTGCTTCAAGGCGAAACAGCAACATTCGCCGCACAGCCACGCCTAGAGCTTTGCACGAAAACGCACAAGCTTCAGAATCCTGCATTACCAACTTGTTACAGCTATTCTCACGGAATTTGAAGGCAATATGCTCAACGGCCTAGTAATAGTCTATCAAAACGTAAAATTTGTAATTTCCTGTTGCCACTAGGTGGCGCTATGACTAATGCTAAATTTTGTCATGTGAATGTCTTTAGGGCGGGACACTTAACCAGCATGTAAAGTTTTGTACTGATTGGACCTTAGACAATGGAGTTATGACAACTTTTGGTTTCATGGCGAAACATCAAAATTTGAAGCAATTTGACGGCTGGCCACGCCCACACCGTTCAACGAAAACTCAGGATTTGACCAACTTTTCATCCTCATAGGGTTTAGGTAGTACTGACCAAATTTGAAGTTGATCGGGTAAAATCTCTAAGAGGAGTTTGTTGAAATAGTGGCAAAGAAATGTCCACAAAAATCAAAATGGCCGACTTCCTGTTTGTTTGGTGGCATTGCTCCAAGATACTTTTTTGTCCAGCTCTGTCATTTACATAAGTGTACCAAGTTTCATACATGTATGTTATAATCAGAGGCAGGTTTCTGGGCGCTGTTTAGTCATAAACATTTTTACCAAAGAAAAAAAATGGGATGGTGCCAAAAGAAAAGAAAAAAGAAGGGTCATGTGCTTCTAATCTAGATTAAGTGTTATCCTAAAGTAAATCCTTACATAAGTCCACTTATTACATGAGGAATTGTTTCTTATGTTTATATCTAATTTAATAATACAGACACTATTTTAGTACACAACTAAATCCTCTTTACATCCACTCTATTTTGCTGTTCGTGTTGCTGCTCTACCACCTGCTGGCATCATAGGATTAAAATAGAAGACATACCAAAGCAAAATGAGAGGAAATACTAATTCAGGCCAGTTTTAAGACATCGTCTTTAATCATCTCCACTCTGCTACTATAAATTTAATTAAAGAAATATTTTACTGACGTGTGAGATTCAAAGAGCAAGTAAAAAATACTTTCTTAGCTGAGGGATATAACTATTCATAATTCATGCAGGGATATTTTAAGTAACAGACATATTGCTTAGTTCATCTTGTGATTAATCAGACACACAGTAACCACCTGTCCCAGGCTGATATGTACAATTAACCCACAGTTTACGTTGTTTTTAAATCCTGTCACACACAGTGATCTGAGCTCAGATACGCCTCTTATTATATCATGTATCCTTCCTCTAACTGTGAAGGTTAATTATATGGATGACGGGGTCAATGGTGCACCTTTCCCAACTCATTCTCCTCCCCTTCCTCCTTCATTTCCTGCCCCTATCCTCTCCCTCCACCCTTCCTTATTCTCTCCCAACCCCCTCATATCTCTTGTCTCTCCATTCCTATCACTACAACCACTCCATCATCCACTCAGCAGTGTTCACCCTCAGTTCCACAGCATGAATACCTATTTTTTCTTCCTCTTATTTTTAATCATAACCTCTCTTTATAGGAGTGCTGTGGCTGTGCATTGTTGCGGAGTGCCTGTACATCCTCCTGCTGGCCACCGGGGGCATCCTCATGTCCATAGAGGTGTGTCAATTTGGCAATGTCATCGATGGCCTCAAGCTCAATGCCTTTGCTGCCATTTTCACTGTGCTCTCAGGTGAGTAGGGTCAAGTTGTGTTTATGACGTTATGCCAAATTCCTGAGCGCTCAGTTTTCTGTGTACAGACAAATGTGTTTGCTTTTATCAACATGCACAACAACTACTTCTCTTGCTCGAGTTTAGCAAGCAAGATTCCTATTCTAACCCTATCCTCTTCCTCCTATTCTAACCCTCCTTCTATATGTTAATCCTCCTTAATTCTAAGTTTTTAATCTCTCTTGTTTCCCTTTTCTTTTTTTATACTGATTTTATTTTCTTATAACTAAAGAGAAAATTTCATGTTAAAATGTAGAAATATTGAACCTCTTAAAAGAAACACTAGCAGCCAGTACATAACCTCCTATTGGAAGTTACCTCTTCCTCTCACCTAACAATGTCAATTCAGATAAGACATTAAGAAAGAAACCAATTTTGCAAGAATAAACACAAGAGAAACAGGCCTTTAAAATTATGCATTTATTCTTGAGTATTGCATTATATTTCAATGTATTTTATCATAACCCTTGTATATGATACTTATCGTATTGCCAGATTCTCGCGGCACACATCTTGTGAAGGCACTGTTTGAAATAATAATAATAATAATGATAATAATAATATTATATTATTTACCCTCCTCTCACAAATTAGTGGTAGCATTGTCAATTGGAACTAAAATTTCATGTCCCATAGAGAATAGTACTGGTGTTCCCTGCAGTAAAATAATTTGAGATTCAATAATTAGACCTAAAAACAATTGAGTGCTTACTTCTCTTTCCATGCTGACATTTGGCCAATCACTTATTCAGGTCAGTTGCCGGCTCTCAGCCCCTGAGATGATTTCCAGCTGTTTTGCAGTCTGCCTCCCTCTCTCGGCGGAAGACTTAACAATGACCTTCTCTCTAATCCACTCTGTGAAAATGATCCGGCCACCACACTCTGGGTAGTGAATCAGCAGTAAGAGATGCTCTGCTCAACAGCAATGACTCACAGCATTTTAGTGACAGACAGGCTCAAGAAATGTCTTATAGAGCCGTAGGCTGAAGAATTGTAGCCCCTGCACATTGTTGGTGCACACTTTGAGCTTCTTATTTCATGGTGACCATATGCATACCCTCTATTTTATTACACACACCTAAGAAGTTAAAGTCAGGCATCTTTGTCAGTGTAGAATAGCCTGAAGTCTTGGAAACATGGAGTCTGTATCATACTTATAATCTATTTGCCTTCAGCCTAGAAGAACCAGACATCTGTCATGTATAGAGCCAATGACATTATGACGAGCTGTCATGTATAGAACCAATGACATCATGACAGGTGCAACAATAATTGTTTTACTATGCACAGTGTTTTCTAGAAGATGAAGTCGATCTTCAAGTTGACATGTTGATGTAAAGTGTGATGAGATTCTCTCAGGTTCATCGGGGCACTATCTATTTTTCATACCTTCATACCTTTACGTCATTTCACCACAGTGTATATGTAAATGTCACAGTGAATATGATAGATTTGTATTCAAAAAACGTAAAGGCTGAGCTGCTGGTGATGGAAGTCTTTGTAGCATGAATGACGTCCAGAGAGAGACAAAAGTCACCGGTTGAGGACAATGGTCTTTTTTGCTTCAGGTTCATACGTGGGTGTCCTGAAGTATTTTTGGAGAAGCCATAATAAGAGCTGTTTGACTTTTCTAAATCCTCAAGAACATGGCTTCAGTGCTTCAGTTCTCTTCCAGCAGAGGATACACCTTTATAAAAGGGAAAAGATAATGCCTTCCCACAGTATCTTGCGGCAGCAACATTTAAATTGATGCAACTTTCAGCAGTTCCCAACCACAAATGATCAACGTATCACAGTAAACATTTTTCGTAAGCCATAATTACTTCATGGCACAATCAAGTCAACATTTCAAGGTGTTGTGTGGTTAAGCTATGATATGCGTTAATGCAGAAGTGGAAGACAAGCTTATCGTAGCTGTATGTGGACAACCAGAGTTGTATGTGTGCCTCCGGATGCTGTTGTGAACTCAGACACGGAGAGTTTGGTTTTCCAACATGCGAGTGATGGTCAATGATCCCGCGGTGACATTCACGCGAGCAAACCGAGTGAATTAAAGCTAGCAGAGCGAGCGCCACTTCAGTACTAGGTTGTTGTGTGAAGAAAGTTTTGAGAAGAAATATCAAACAGTTTTTGAGTTATGCCCCGGAGACAAAACGTCCCTATGTCCCCTCCTCACTTTGTTCGTGGTGGGGGAGAATAATGCAGTGCAGTGAGGTTAAAGATGTCCCCTTGAAGGTTGAATCAGAAGCAGCTGCACTTCTATTTAAGGTTTGTCTCATAGAGGATAAATAACATGGATCTCTCTCTATCTGTCTCCAGTCTACAGTACAGTTAACAGATGTAAGTTTCTCTGATAGGACACAGAATAGACTAGAATTAGGCTTCACAATCAAATGTTTTTATGTCAAGTTGATTCTGTCCATATTTGCAGGCTCCATCTCTCAGTCATAATCTCCCTCTCTGCTGTGAGTCTGCATCACAGCAGACCCCCAACATTAACATCATATTCCTGAATTATCAACAGTTTAGCAAATATTATCTTCTCTGAAGATCCAGCACCAAAGGAATGCCCCTAATCAGCAAATAAAGGTAATTGAGGTAATCATGTGTGCATCACATCTGTCTGCATCAACAGATCTGGAGAAAGTCTCTACAGGAAAACGGGGTGTTTAAACCTCGCTGAGAGTCGGATGGCATATTGATTAGTATTGATTCTCTTCGTCTGACTGATGCTTTGATTCTAGAGAGTCAGCTTAGTCCTCTTTGATCTAGTTAGCATGTGAAGCAACCAACAGGCGTGTCCTTATTAGTTAAATATCCTTCAAACTTTGTAAGAGTGAGTCGGTGTTTCATTAGTGCATGTGACATTTAGTTGTTCTTGTTGTACAGTCGATTGGAAATGACATCTGCTTTTTAGAATTCAGAAGACAGTATCTTTAAAAATGATTTTCTGATGTGAGAGGGTGTGTGGGTGAATATGAGCCACTCTAAAATGTTCGGCTGTGATATGAAAGTTCAGTTCTGTGGCGTTCAGCGGCAGATTTAGAGCTAATCAAGAACAATTCATCAAGTAGTTGTTCAGTATGATTAATGACAGATATATCATCTAGATATTATGCAAATCTGCAAGCACAACACACTCTAAGTGTGGCTGTATTTGAAATATGTATGTAAATATGGTTGTGTGTAGCTGGAGCGTTAGCGTCGTTTCTCAGTGTGTGGTGTTTTCTGCAGTGACCCTGTCTTGGGGACATTTCTATGCGTCAGACTTTGTGTAGTGGGCTTGTAACCAATAACAGTGTGTCGGGTGTGAGCTTGGACTGTAGACTCTATAGACATCCCTGTCTCCAGCTGTCTCTGTTCTGTCTGTATCATGGATGAAGAGATGCAGGTGTTTGTGTCTGAATTCACACAAAATCTAATCTAGTCTCTACCTTGGTCAGGCCATCTATAATAATCATAATAATCATAATAATAATAATAATAATAATCATTAATAAATATAATAAATAGGCTCATTAGCATATATTCATCAGTTTTCAAGTAATTTATCATTACATTTGTTATTTATAATGCTTGTTCTTGTGTTTTTTTACTCATTCCTTGGTAAATACTCAAGAATTTGAGCACCCTAAATGTTACAGAATGTTTAGGTTTTGGTTTGGACCCAGAAGCAGACGAGCAGTGTGCTTTCAAAAGTGAATTTACTGATAAATCTTGGCGCTTGAGCTGTCTGAGGAGAGGTATAAGGCAGAGCTGGGGCAGCGAAGGCAATTCACGAGAAAAAAACAATAGAATGAGTGGAGGACAAGCCATAGATGGTAGGATTGATCACAGGTGTGCAGCCAAACCAGGATTCAGGTTTGTGGGGTTACAGCCCAACACACACAGAACCACTGAGAGGAGAGAGGGGAGGAGGAACTGGGAGAGAAAGAAAAACACAGGAAATGCTACAAGATATTAAGTCATGGAGGAGCTAAGACACTAAATCTCCATATATTATCATACATCAAAAACTGTAGGCAAAGATTTACCTATTTACACATCCAACTGAGACAGAGCAACATTAGCATTCATTTGTCATCATTCTCTTGTCATCAGGCAAACGTTAGTCCAGTCTTCACTCCTTCTCTTTTTGCTCTGTTTTGGTCTCAACCAGCTCCTGAAGGAAATATCTGACCCTTTAGCTACAAAGTGCTCCACTGTGTTCACCAGCTACCTGCTTATTATGTCTGCTTGTTGTGTGAAGCTGGGCAATGAGGTTAAAAATGGTGGGAAAACTAAATCAAAACACAAAAACAAATAAATAAGAATTAAAAGACTCTGAAATGTTCTTATCTCTGTGTGAAATATTGATTAGTTCAGCTTTAATATTAAGTGTTTGTTTTGCTTCCTCATGAGGGCTAGACTGGCCTTTAATGCCAAATATTTTTCATATCAGAACAGGAACATTCAACGAGGTTAAAGTAATCCTAATGAGCTCCCACTTGACACTTACCAAGTTCTGTAGCATTTGAGGAAAATTTCCATTAACAAGGCTCTACCAAGGCCGAACAATCCTACACATTTTACCCAAACCAAATCTGGATTCACACAAAAACTTGTAAAGTAAATCATAATCATCTGGCATACTCACTACTCATTATCTCAGCTACACACTGGTGGTACTAGTGTGTTTCTAGCCATATACTGAGCAACAGTAGAAACGCATAATTTAAAAAACCCAATATTTTCCTTTCACTAGCCCTAAGCTACTGAAACTAACAAACATGTGATACATAGAAATTACTTTTTTAAGTACCCACAACCAAAACATGTTAAATCATGAATAACCATCATTTAGTCATAACATAGAAATAACAGTCATTGGTGGTGTAAACGATGGTGTTGGTGAAATTTTTTTGTGCATGATTGAAAACACCTGGCCAAGGTGATAAAATCCTGGGTCTAATTAATGTCCTACTGAAACAACTGATGATGTCACTACTTCCACAAAACTTACGTGACCAGGCAGTTGGGATGCCGATGATGATGATGGTCTGAACTCTGCAGACACATGTAGCACAGATGTTACAGATGTTATGGCTCATTGCACAGAGGAGGCAGATGACATTTAGTGACAAGTCCAGATTTAACTTGCACAGAGCTGATGGTCGTAGGCATGCGTATCATCGTCGTGGGGAACGTTATCCTGCTGCATACATCCAGGAAGTGGATCGTTTTGGTGGTGATGTCATGATGTGGGGAGTCATTGCTAATGGATGGTGGTCAGACCTTGTCCGCATCCACGGAACTCTGACAGCTATCCGTTACCAAGATACGGTCCTAGGTCCACATGTCATTCCCAGGATACAGCAATCAGGCACACCTTCATGCATGACAATGTCACACCACATGTGGCTCATGTCTGTCAGGAGTCGCCTACCTGGACCAGAACAATGTTGCTGTCCTTCTTTGGCCAGCATATTCACCAGATCTCAACCCAATAGAGCATCTGTGGGATGTTCTGGATCACCGGGTGAGACGGAGAGATCCTGCTCCAGCAACACATGAACAACTTGTCACAGCACTACAGGAAGAATGGCATGTCATCCTACAAGTCCAGATTAACATCTTATCAATTCCATGCAAAGGAGATGTGACACTGTGATAAATGCTGGAGGTGATCACTCTGTTGTTGTTGTTCTCTGTATCACCATCCACACTTTTTGACTTGTAAACATTGAGGCAACAATCACTAATTTGCAAAAAAAAAAAAATTCTGCATGGTTAAAGGGTGAATAAAGTTTTGTGAACCATAATTTGCCTTTGATATTAAATATGAACAGGATGGCATTACATTAAAAACAATGCGTTTCTACTGTTGCTCAGTATGTTGCTGTATGAGGCAATGAAAGATCACCCCATACAGATACATATTTGATTTATCAGATCGGGATTATTATCTGGATTTAAACCACACTATAGACGCACAGATATCAGCACCATAAATATATCACAATTTATAGATTATTATTTCCTCAGGAATAAGGAAAAAGGTCTAAAAATGCTAAAATGCCAAAAATCTCACAAAGCTAAGAAAAGTTCTTAGTTCTAACCCCGGATCTTCTCTCTATCCTGATTTGCATCAAAATAATTGGGCTCTTTTCTGGACCATGCCCATCCCTTCACCAAGTTTCATGGAAATCGTAGTAGTTGTAGTTTCTATGTAATCCTGCCAACAAAGTAACCAAGTGGACGCAGGTGAAACGTCACCTCTCTGGAGCATTTAGAAACCAGCAGCAGCTCCTGATGTCTACCGGATACTGGAAGAAAATGCTAGAAAAATATTTGGATTTAGGTGTATTTTAGGATTTGGCAAAGGAAATATTATTATATCACAACAGAAAGGAATTGTTCATCTTTCATTCGTGCCCTGCCCATTTATTTCATTTTTAGCTGACATGAGTTGAACCCGGTACGCTCTCCTGCCGCTGAGGCCTCACTAACTCCTAAATCGTTTTTTCAGCCTCACCCTGGCGTTTTGCCCATTCCAACTTTCAGTGGAGCAGTTTGTGAGCGTGTCAACCCATCTGCATCTGTTATGTTTTATTCATATGTGACTCACAGCCTGGAGAAGTGAGATGTTTGTGTAAACTGACATGTGAACCCAGTTTAAATACATAGTGAGCATAGTGTGTCCTTGTGCTTTGGGGTTTTAACTGCACCCAAGCTTATCACAAAGGGTTCAGTGTGCTTGTAAAAGGAGGACATTTAAAGGAAGTGTCTGTTTTTATTGGTGTATAGATTTAGAGTGGTTATGGGGTTTGGGGGAAGATTAACCTTTAGTATTGCAGTCAATAATCTGGGGGATGACGAGTGTATTAAGACGTAGTTTGTGAATACATGACAGAAAATAAAGGAGTGTGGAAGACAGTGTTTAAAAGATATATATATTTTATAGCCACCCCAGCTGTGCTGTATTTGTACGTTTTGCACTTTAGCAATAATTAGATTGAACTAAGTTATGCCAGATAGAAATGGAACAGAGCAGTGGTTCCCAGCTTGTGTTCCCTTGTGTGCAAAGTGAGTCATTATCTACCACACTGATGGAAAATTAGGATCTTCACAGCAAAAAAAGAGCTGCAGTATTCTCCTGAACAGGGAGTGAACAGGCTGTATGGAGAATGGCTGTGGTAAAATACCATTGAATGAAGTAGGAGGGAGGAGGCAGCTTTCCTTTATGAATTTCCCAGGGTTCATTTTTGCCTCAGTTTCATTTAACGTTTTACTACTAAATGCCTCATTTTCTGCATCATTATTCCTGCTCGTCTACCTGCTTCTTCAACATCTTCTTTCTCAGGGGCCGAGCGACATCGTTACACTTAATATTATGTGGCAGCCCTAAAGAACCAAATCCACCACCCTTAATGTAACTAACCTGTAGCCAATCATCATTTCTGTGCATTTCTCCCCACACTAAATAGTTCTGTATGGGGCTGCAGTAACAGTTCTAGTATTTAAAATGTTGGTTTAGCCTTTATGAAGCCAAAACAGAAAAATACAATTTGAATGAGCAGATTAAACAAAGTTTTTATCCCTGGTGATGTTTGCATGCCCAGCTAACTGTCTTAACTCACAGTATGAATCTAGTGTTAATTCCAAAGCCCAGGATTATAATCAGGAGCACAAACTGGTGCATAAATAAGCACCATCACTGTGAAACAGAGAAAGTGTTTTTATCAACCTGTCATGAGACAAATGTCCGAGGCAAACAAATATCTGAGCAGGATACTCCTTTCAAAGTGGACAAACAGACCTGCTGACACCAAATAGTAACTGGCCTTCAGTGGGAAAGGTTCATTAATTAGTAATCAATCATTATTCATCAATCATTATTCACTCCCAGGTCAAATACAGCATTGATAAAGAGGGAAAAATCAATCAATCAAGGCACAACCAGATCTCTGTCTGAGAATTTTGTGTATGTATTTATAGCTCATAATTCAATCCAAAGAATGTCTCTCATTCATTCATTTCTTCAT